>JBAJHW010000003.1:367500-417961 GCA_037013535.1 Intellagama lesueurii
ATTAATAAATAAAATAAATAGTTTACAGCGAAGTCTTCTCTCTGAGAGCCTTGTCTCACGGCCACTCAGATGGAGCCGCTTTGGGGCAGGAGGGACGCCCCCCCCCCCTTAAAACACAACTCACCCATCTTTCATCCTCTCCACAGATTCCTTCTGGCTCTGCAACTCCCTGGAGACCGACTCTGATCTCCCGGCCGGATGGATGCGGGTTCAGGACACCTCCGGCACCTACTACTGGCACATTCCGACTGGCACCACCCAGTGGGAGCCTCCCCCGGGGAGTGGGAGCAGCAACTCTGGAGGAAACACACCCTCCAGGGAGGCGCAGGTGAGGGGCCCACCGGCTGGGGGGGGGGCTCTTCCTCCCTGGCCTGGCCTTGGAAGCCGTTCGCTCAGCAGGGCTTGGCTGCTGCAGGAAGGGCTGCCCTTGGTGGCTGAGGGAAGGAGGCAGCCGGCAGCCTGTTGTCCTGTGAGAGAGGAAGCAGGGAAGGTGGTGAGGCGGGTGGGGAGGGGAAGGCATGGATCAATTGAGGGGGGGGGGACACGGACATTTGAATCTGGCCCTCTCAGCCCACTTCCATTTCTGAGAAGGCCTTCAGACACGTTAACAGTCTCCCTGCTGTTCACCCTGGAAGGGGATCTGGCCCCCTGAGTCGCCACCGGCTACTGTGGCCTCTGGAAGAAGGGGCAAGCGGTGAATCGGGGCCCTCCCCGTTCCCGTTTTTTGTGAAGGTGCCCTGTAGATTCCGTAGCTGAGACGGGGGTGGGTGGGGGGTGGGCTCCAGCAGACGTGTGGGGCTGAGGGGTGGCCTCTCTGTTGCGGGCAGGGGGGGGAGACCCTGGCCTGCCCGGCGCTCACCGCCAGCCCACCCGGCCTCTGCCTCCACGGGTCGAGAGTCCAGTAAGACTCCTCGGAAGGAGGAGACGGAGGCGGCTCTCCTGGGGGCACCACCGACTGGTCCCCTGCCTCCTCCAGCTGCCCCATTTCCTCTGGAGGAAGGGGGTCAAGACCTCGGGCTGCGCTGCCTTCACCCCACAGCGGTCTCTGCTCGGTCACAAGGTCTGTTGGTGGGTCTGAGGGGCCACGGAAGGTGGGAGAAAGTAGGGCGGCCCCCACCCCCTCTGGCCTCTGCCCAGCTGCCCTCTGCTGGCATGGCGATCGTGCCCCTTCGTGAGCTGCCCAAGTGCCCCTCCAGGTCAAAAGGGACGCTTCTCCCCCTCCCTGCGTCAGGTGGGCAGCGTTGCCACATGGGCAGCTATTGGGTGTGTGGCTGCGTGCAGGAAGGGTGGAGTTGGGGGGCAAGAGGGTGGGGGGGTGGCCTTTCCTGGATGTTTTTTTAACCTGACCTCTCCCTGCCTTTGCAGCTCACCTGGCTGGATTTTGGGCAGGTTGAACAGTCCGAGGAGGCCACCGTCTGGAAGGTGGGTGGCCCAAGAGCCTCCCAGAGGAGAGGGGAGGGGAGGGGAGGGGAGGCACGGGCTGGTGTGCCAGGCTCAATGCCCATGGCGTGCTCTCTCTCTCTCTCTCTCTCTCTCTGCCTTAGGAGGTCCCGTCTGAGGAGGAGAGAACCCCTGAAGCCCAGTCGCTGGACGAAGGCCACTCCTGTCTGCTGCACGTGGGGTCCCCCGACACACAGTGAGTGGAAGTGGCCATTGGGGCTCCAGGGCCAGGAAGGGGCCCCCACCCAGCCTCGGGGCTGACCCATAGACCCTTGGCTAAATAAATGTCTTGGGGAGCCCCCAAGTCCCCCACCCGCTTCTGTCCTCTCAGTTTCCCCCCAAAGGGCCCGTGTCTCTCTTCCACGGGTCAGTGTCCGTGGCATGCCTCAGGGTCCTTTCCAGCCCCTTGGGAGGCAGTCTGAAGGCCTGCGCTGGAAGATGGGGGAGATGCTAGGGGCAGACCCACGGCGAAGAGTCACGTGGACGTGAGGCTCAGAGAGCTCCCAAGTCTACCTTGTTTCAGGAAGGGGGCGGGGGGGGTGCCCCCACCTCCCAGTCAGTGCCAAAAGTGGGTCTGGTCAGCAGGAAGAGTGGATCTGGCCCCGGTTGGGGGGGGGGGCCTGATCTACTGCAGCAGTTCAGTCCTTTTTTCAAGAATGGGGAGTGGGGGCTCTTTTTGCAACACGAGATGTGGAGACCTTCTTATGTGTTTGTGGCTGATCTTCCATGAGCAGTGTGGGATGGACGGGTGCACGCTCTGGGGCGTCTGTGTACCGAGGCGCCAGGTGACCCCCCCCCCACTTTGCCCTTCATTTACCCAGGTCTTCCATGCAAGAGGAAGGAGGCGCCTCCTGGGGATCCAAGGTATGAAAGTACAGGGAGGGGCTGCTGTGAGGAGGGGGCTCCCTGGGTGCTGTGGGGTTCAGAGGCAGGGCCTGGGCGGTGCCCGGTGCCCCTTCCCCCTTTTTCCCTCCTTCTGTCCCAGAGACTCTCCAGGCAAGAAGGATAAAAGGAGGGGGGGGGGCTCTGTTCCATCCACAGGCTCTCCCCCCCCCCTTTCAGTTTTTGACTTTAGTTCTGGTCCCGGCTTGTGGGGCAGGGGTGGCGTAGAGGCTGGACAGAGTGGCAGCGGCTATCCGGTGAGGCTGGCCTTGTTCCTCCCCCCCCCCCACTTTTTGACCTGCGTTTTAGGGAGGGGTGGGGCGTGGGGCTGCTGTTTACACCACACAGGCCTGCTGGCCCCACACCTGACCTGTCCTGCCCCTTTCCTGCCGGCAGAGCTTCCTGGTGCGCTCCCTGGGCTGGGTGGAGGTGGCAGAGGAGGATCTGGCGCTGGGCAGGAGCAGCCTGGCCGTCAGCAACTGCATCCGACAGCTCTCGGGCCACAACCGGGCCCCCCTGGGTGGCTCCTGGGGAGAGGTGAGTTGAAGTGGGGGTAGGTGAGTGTAGGCAGGCCAGGGACCCCCCAGGGAACCCCCAACTGGGAGAGGGGAGGAATGGGGGGGGGCTGCTTCTGGGATGCTCCTGAGTGCAGAAGCCCCCCCGGGGCGGGGGGGGGGGAGGTCTCGGCCTTTGGCTCTCCGCCGTGAGACCTCCAGGGACCCCAGACAGAATGGGAGGTGGGCCCCTGAGAGTGCCAGAGGGAGCGTAGCAGGCCTGGGGTGGGGTGGGGGGCAGATCCTGCTGCTCATCTATGGGACAACCCCCCCCCCCCTTGACTCTGCCCTCCTCCGAACCCACAGGGCAAGCCCATGCTGCTGGTCCTAGAAAAGGAGACTCTGACGCTGCTGGACCCGGAGGAGCGGACGGTGCTGCACAGCCAGCCGATTGGGGCCATCCGCGTCTGGGGCGTCGGGCGAGACACTGGGAGGTAGGCGGGGGTGGGGGTGGGGGGGTGGGAAGAGGTTTTTGCTGTGGAATCACATCAGACTACAGTGGGTGGACCTGGAGCACCTCATGCCAGCACGGAGGCGGTAGGCACTGGGGTGCTTTGGACGAGGCTGGGGCCGCAGTGCCCCCCCCCCCTCCCAGCCCCATTGTCCTGACGAAGTGCCCCCACTTCCTGGCTCTGTTTAGGGAGGATCAGTCCCTGTCCTTTGGCGGCCGGAGGACTGTCCTGGCTTGAGGGCTTGGTCTCTCCCCACCCACGGGGGGCCCTTGGTGCCTCGGGACCCCCTTGGTCTCCCCATGGGCCAGCTGTCTTGTGGTGGGGGACATATCTGAGACAAGGGAACGAGGGGTCCTCAGGGAAAAGAAGGCGAAACCTTTCTCTCAGGGAGGGCCTGTGGAACTCCCTGCCGAGGGAGGCCAGGCGGGCGCCCTCACTGCTCTCCGCTCTGGCTGCAGGCAGAGACTGTCGTTCTCTGCCGGTGGGTTGTGAGCAGGCGGCCATTGTGGGGCAGGGGCTCCTTGCGTGCGGATCCCCTGCCTCCTCGCAGGGTGTTTAATACAACTCTGTTTTAATCTTGGGATTTGCTGAGCCGGCCCTTAAGAGCATACGTTTTGCTAGGTTTCTGGGTGTAATTTTAAAAATTCACTTTGGGGTGAGTCTAGGGAGAAAGCAAAGTGGACCTTGGGCCTGGCTTCCAGAAGAGGGGCGGTGGGAGTGTTGTGGGGAGCAGGGGAGAGGTTGTTTTTGGTGGTGGTGGGAGCCGTTAAAATAGGGGTGGGGGATAAGAGGGAGCTCGGTGGCTGGGGTGGGCAAGGTGAGGATGAAGGGGCCTGGACTGCCCCCCCCCCCCCCGGTCCTGCTAACCTCTAGCACTTTCTCTTCTTTCTATGCTTCACTCTGGGATTCAGGGAGAGGTATGTCGGGGGGGGGGGGGCTGCAATTTTGACTCCCTCTTTCTTTTTCTGTTCACAACCCCCCCCCCCATTCCAGTTGAAAGCAGTTCCTAGCAAGGGACAGACAGACCGACAGACACAGTCTCTTGCATTTCTCTTTGGAAAGGATTCCCGGGGGGGGGGGGGCTGGAATCTTGCTCTGCTAGGGGGGGGGCTTGTCTGACTCCCCCTCCTCTCCACTGGAATCTCCTTGGGAATGGAAGAACACCCCCCCCCCCACATTGCCAGCTGACCACCTTGCCTCCTCTCTCTTCTCCCCCCCCCTTTTACAGGGACTTTGCTTACGTGGCACGTGACCAGGTGGCTCAGGTGCTGAAGTGCCACATCTTCCAGTGCGAGGCCCCCGCCAAGGATGTTGCCACCAGCCTCCACGAGATCTGCTCCAAGGTGAGGCTGGACCGACCAGCCCCGATGCCCACCTCCTTGCCCGAGTCCAGAGGGCAGTGGCCTGCAGCTGCCGTGGGCATCAGGGCAGCTCCTGGAGAGGCCTGGCCCCTGCCCCTACCAAAGCATAGACAGCCCACCCCCCACCCCGCCCCCACTGGCTTTGGAAAGGCGCCCTCCCTTGGCCAAGGTGGACCCTGGGGCCCTTCAGCTGGTCTTCAGGATCCAGAAGGCTTGGGCATTAATGCTCCCTGTGCATGCCAAGGCTCTCCTTTCCTCCGCCCTGGGATTTCTGTCCCACAGCGCTCTGCTTTCTTGTCAGCAAAGTGGGCTTCTGGTCCTTTTGTCTAGAAACTAAAAGGCTTCCTTCTGGCCAGTGGGGCTTCAGAGGCCCCTGCGCTCCCCCGGCCGGCCGGCTGTATGAAGGAGGCAGAAGGTGGTGTGCAGAGTAGCTGTGGACACATCCCTCAGGTTACGAGGGCTGCACCCGTGTCGTCTCGGTGTCTCTGCCTTTCCATGTGCTCAGAGGCACTCTTGCCCGTCGGAGGATTTACCCCCTGCTGGCCTTCTCCCCATGGAGTGTTCGGTCTGAGGGCTCTGGGGCCTGCTTCTTCCGCTGCCTTGCACACGAGGCACATAGGCAGCCCCACAGCCCCCCACCTTCCTTGCCGGTCAGCCAAAGGAGGCGCTCTGGGGCCTTCGTGCCCGATGTGGGTATGGCATGGCCTGCCTCACCGGTGCTTTGCCCCCTCCAGGCTCACCACCCAGCGAGGTGTTGGGGGGGGGGGGAGAAGGGGACGTGCCCACGTCTTGCTGTTCTCCGGGGGTGGGGGGAGGCACTGTGGCTGGGTGGCTCCTGTGGGGGAAGAGCGACCCCTCCAACCAGCCCCCCCTTCTCCTCCCCAGATCTTGACGGAGCGACAGGGGCCTCGAGGCCCTCCCCATGGGATGATGCTGGACCACTCCAAGCTGGTGGAGATCCCTTTTCAAGGTATTGGGCCCGGGGAGGGGGCAGAGGGTGGCGCTTGCCTGCCATGGGGCTCTCCGGCTGGTCCGTGCTGGTGGTGAACCCGTGTGTCTGTGGCCAGTGCGTCTCGGCCCGCGGTGGGCTTTCTGGCTGCCCCCGGCCGCCCTTTCCACACTGGAAGCCCCAGGTGGGCAGGTGGCCTAGTGGGCTCTCTGTCTTCCTTGCTGTGGGGAAGGGGGCGTTGAGATGCCTGCCTGCCTGCCTGCTTCCCCCCCCCCGAGGGGCCTCGGCCAGCCCTGGGGACAGCGGGCGGGCGGGGCCCTCCTGCGCGGCTGCCCTTTTCAGCCCTGGCTCATGGCTCTTCCTGCTTCCTCCCCAGCCGTCGAGTTCCCGGCCCCCAAAAGCGAGTCAGTCCAGAGGTTCCAGGTGTACTACTTGGGCAGCGTTTCCGTGGCCAGACCTGTGGGTAAGAGGTGCCGGGGGTTTGGGGGAGAGGGGCTTCCTTTGGAAGTTCCTGCACCACCTCAGGGGGCAATTGATCCACCAGCCCAAGAGACTCGGATGGGCTGGAGACCGAGCCGTGTCCTCTCTCCGTCGCTTAAGGGCCGTAGAAGGACCCTCACACCAAGGGGCTGCCTTGCCCCACCTTATGAGAAGCTGTCGCTGGCTTCCCATCTTGAGATTTCTGAGCTTGTCCTTTCAGCCTGTGTGAAAAGCGGGTGCCCAAGGAGAGGGGGGCCGTTTGGCCCCTTCCTTGTCTCCTCCCATGGAAGAGAAAGGCGAGCGAGGTGCACACCCCTCTGGACTCTACGCACTGAGATCTCTGCAGCCTGTTCTGCCTCCTTTTCCACGTTGCCCTCTAAGTCCCCGTGCAAAGCGCCCCTCCTGGCTCACCCTCTTGGTTGGCTCCCCCTCAGAAAACAAGCACCTTTGCTGTGGGGCAGATCGACCCCAGTCCTGCAGCGCTGGCTGCATGCTGCAAATCCCAGAGCCTGGAATGGCTGGGCCCCCAGAAGGGCTCCTTGGTCTGGTCTTGTGGGGCAGCCTAGGCCCCTGGCAGGTCAGCAGGGCACCCTCCAGAGGACCCTCGGCCGTTCATCTTGCCTAAAAGGGCCAAACAAAGCTTCCGTGCGAGTCGCCGAGCTGGGCAAATCGAGGGTGGCTTCCGCCGTGTGGCTTGGACTTCTGAGGGTGAAGAGCGCCGGATGGGTTGCTTGCATCTTTTAAAGGGATCGCCCCCCTCCCTACGTGCTCGCTGCCTGCCTGCGTGTGCAAAACAAGTGCAGGGGCTCTTGTTTTGCAGGGAGGCCGTTTGTGCAAATGACAGAAGGAAACAAGGACTCTCATGGGGGGTGGGGGGATGGGAGTGAGGTGCCTTGTGGAGGCCACCCCCATCCATCCGTCCATCCATCCATGGGAAATTGGAGTTCCCAGAGTCCCTTCTGCCTCCCCAGGGGAGGTGTTGCGACGTTACTCTGGGTGACTGTCCTCTCCCCTCCCCTCCCTCCCTCCCTCCCACCCCCTCCCTGCCAGCGGGCATTGGGCCCTGCCCTAACCCTCTCTGGGCAATTGGCTCCTCAGGCATGGAGGTCATCAATGCCGCCCTCGAACTGGCCTTGGCCGCCGGCAGCAAGGACCAGTGGACGCCCACCCACTTCAGCGTGGCGCCTGCCACCCTCACCCTCACCCACCAGCAGGTGAGAGGGGCTCCGGCCTCCCCACACAACGAGTGTGCCCCCCCCTCCCGGCCTCTTCGGACGTGTGACAGGGAGAGGCAGGTCGGCGGGGGGGGGGGGGGTGACGACGGAAACCCCTGACAGAGACGGGTTCTCTTCAAAGGGCCCCCAAGAGCTTCTCTCCTTGTGGGGCAGAGGGGGGGGGGAGATGGGGAGGAACCCTGGTGTGTGTGTGTGTGTGTGTGTGTGCCTACACACCCATGTGACCCCCCCTCCTCTCCCCACAGACGGAAGCCGTGCTGTGCGAGTGCCGGGTGCGGTTCCTGTCCTTCATGGGGATTGGGAGGGACGTCCACTCCTTCGCCTTCATCATGGCTGCCGCCCCCGGCCATTTCCGCTGCCACATGCTCTGGTGTGAGCCCAACGCCGCTGGGCTGAGCGAGGCCGTGCAGGCCGCCTGCATGGTGAGTCGCCTCTGCCTTTATGAAGGACCAGCCCCGCGGGGGGGGGGGGGCAGAAGGTGGTGCGAAACGATGGGTCTCCAGTGCCAGGGGAGGGGGTGGGGTGGGGACGCAGCCTCAGTGGCCAGCGGCCACTGCCTTCTCTGCGCGGGAAGGAGCCCATCCTGCGGACCTGAGACTTGCACCAGCTGTCAGCTTGGATTCGGGTCGGGGGCGGGGTGTGTGTGAGGCCTCCCCACCCCTTGGCCTCCGTTTGCAAGGGGGCAAGCCCCTGTTTGGGCTTGGTGGGAGGGGTGGAAGCCCCTCCCATTCCAAGGCAGATGCCTGAGAGAGAGCGAGAGAGCACGCGTCTTGCTTTGCCCTGTGAGGGGCACGTGCGTGCACGCAGGTGAGCACTCTTCTCTGCTGAAGGCATTTCGTGGTGTCTCCTTGTGCCTCCTGTGGCATGCCACGTGGGCCACAGCACTTGCTGAGGAGCTGGGCAAGGCTGAAAGGGAGGGGGCCAGGAGACTGCTGGGGGCAGGGGGGGCAACGTGTGGGGTGCGGCCACCATCACCCCTATGCCCACTGACCCTTCTTCTCTCCAGCTCCGCTACCAGAAATGTTTGGACGCACGGCCTCAGACCACCAGCTCCTGCCTCCCAGCGCCACCCGCCGACTCCGTGGCCCGCCGCGTGGGCTCCACGGTCCGGAAGGGGGTCCAGACCCTGCTGGGGACCCTCAAGCCCAAGCGCCAGGGAGCTCAGACACCGTGAACCATAGAGAACCGGGAAGTCCACGCAGCCCCCCCCCACCCCCACCCCGACTGTGGCTCCCCCTAGCCTGCCCCACATCCGCCTCACAGCTCTTCCCCTCTCCAGGGTGCATGTTCCACAGGAAGGTGAGTGTGCGAGGTGTGTATTTATGAGGAGTGTGTGCGTGCGTGTGTGTGTGCGTCCCTGAGAATTGTCCGTGTTGCCTCTTCGGAGCGGTTTGGGGCTGGGGTTAGGGCGTTCATATCCTAGGAGACCCCCTTTTCCTGGGGGGGGGGCCTTGAGCCATGCTGCTGCTTCTCACTGACTGAGGGGGGGGGGCAGCCGTGGGTAAGGCAGATGCCCTGGGGGGGGGGGGGAATGCCACAGTTCCCTGGTTGCATGAGGGCTGCCAGACCCTTGTGTGTGGGGGTGGGTGGGTGGGGGGGTTCAACTAGCCCACAGCCCCCCCCCAGGGACTGAGGCCCTTGTGGGTGGGAGGGGGAGCTACTGCTACTGCCCCCCCCCCCCCGGCTGTAACAAGAGAGCTCTCTGTGTTGTACTAAAATCATTAATAAACTCCGTTCCCATGACTCCGTGGCATCTTTCTTGGAGGGAGGGGGGAGAGCCGATCGGTGGGGCTACTGGCCAGGGCACCACGGCCAGAAGTCAGCCGGCCCATTTCTTCCCTCTCTGAGTGAAAACGGAGGGTGCAGCTGCTGCCGGGGGGGGGGGGGCTTGGGGTGTGTGTGTGGCTATGAGTGAAATGGGCCCCCCAGCACCTCCTCCTGGAAAACAGGCCAAACCCCGTAGACAGGGTGGGGCCGGCACCTCGCTCAGCCTCTGGCCCTTTGTCTTGGACCAGAGAATGGGGGTGGGAGGGGGGCGCGCTTTAAGCAACCCCCAACCAGCTCCTAGAACCCCCTGCCTTGGGCTGTGAGGAGGGCTCAAGCCTGCCGCTTGGGCCATTGAAAGGAGGGGGGGGGGAAGCCTCCTCTGTCCCCCCCCCCAACCATTCACACACACTTGGAGCCGTTCAGAAAAAAGGGGGAGACCGCAGTCCTCGGAGGCAGAAGCAGAAGGCCTTTATTGCTGGTGCAGGAGACTGGCTCAGTGCAGGGGCGAGGACTCCGACCCCCCCACCTCTGCAAAGACCAAAGAAGGGCCGGGGTGGCCACAGTAGGAGGGGGTGGGTGAGTCGGCGGGGGGGGGGGGGGGGGAAGCCCACGGGTGCATTTTAAGACTGTGGTGGCTGGCCTGAGCCCAAGGGGCTCGACTGAGGGACCTTACCTGGAAAAAAGGAGGCCGACCGCAGCCCCAAGAGGCACGGGGGGGGGGAGGATGTTTGTGCGCCACCCCTCTGCCCACATGCTCACCTGTCCCTCGCCAGTGGCCTGGCAGTGCTTCCCTTGTCAGGCCTTTTGGTTGAGTCTAGGAAGCTGGGGAGAATCCCAGAAAAAGAACTCGTGGGGCAAAGGGTCTCTCTCTCTGTGTGTGTGTGTGTGTCTTTTCTTGCTTCAGAGCCCCCACGGTGGCTCCCCCACCCCTGGCACCCCTGCTGCTCTCGGTCCAGTCCAGGCGCTCCTCCTTCGTGCCTCCTCCCTGGTAGGCAGCAGGGTCCTTTTTAAAGGTCCCTGCCTCCCCCCCCCCCCCCCGAGCAGGCAGGGCAAAGGAAAGAGGGCGCCTCCCGGACACGCCCCCCTCCTGCCTCCGTGGAGGGGGAAGGCGACGTGGGTCGTTCCCCATCATCCCCACCGTGCCCTCTGGCAGCAGCCTTTGGCATGGGGGTGGGGGCAAGCCTCCTCAACCACAGCAAACCACAAAGTGCACCGAGCCCGAAGGTCCGTAAACGAATCGCTGCGCCCCTTCCGCAGGGCTGCTCCTCGGGGCGTGGCGTGGCGGGGGGGGGGGGGGGCGTTGGGAGGGCTAGCAGAACTGGTGCCGCCTCCACCAGCCCTGGACTTCGGAGAAGGAGAACCTGGAGGCCAAGGGCTGGCAGAGCTTCGGGTCGTCGGCCCGAGCGGTGCGGAGGGCGCAGAGCAAAGCCGCCTTGCAGACGTCCTGGCAGGGTTCGCGGGGCGGGTGGCCCTTGTAGAGCAGGTACCAGAAGCGCTGGAAGAGGGGCTCCTCCGCCTGGAAACGCTGGAGCAGCCGGTCCCAGTCGGCCGGGAAGGCCGCGGCGAAGCCATAGGTCTCCCGGGCCCCATAGAGGCGCTGCCACTGCGGCGTGGCCCCGGGCGCGTTGGCCAGCGTCAAGTTCAGAATGAACGTCTCGTGATCCAGCACCATGTGAGAGCTTCCCGGGTAGACTCCGTCCACAAGATAGATCCGGTAGCCTGGAAGGGAAAGCCAGGAGGACGCCGCGGTCAGGAGCTGCTCGCTCCTGGTCCTGCCAGGCAGACAAGGGAGGGTCCACGAGGGCACCCCCACCCCACCCCACCCAGCGCACGCCATGGTTTCCAAGGGGCGAGAGGGAAGAGCAGGACCCGCTGGGCCGGGGGGGGGGGGCCCTCTGGACCCCCAGGGTTTTATCATCCATGAGGAGCACAGCGACTCACCCGGGTTGAGGTTGATGAACGTGGTGACGCTGGGGGCCACAAAAGCCACCCCCAAGGGCCGGGAGAGGGTCTCTTCATCATAGAACAACTCAAACTCATCCACGTGGGTGTGCCCAAAAAACTGCCCGGCCACAGTCCCTTCGAACCTGCAGGGCCAGGCAGAGGTTAGTGGGGGGGGGGGGGGAGAGGAGGTGTGTCCGGTGGCAGATGCTGCCCCCAGGCTTTCCCCACAGCCTGGGAAACTGAGGCAGGGTGAGCAGAGACCCTCGCCTGCGCCTAGAGTTCCACAGTGCCACAGGAGGGGAGGGGAGGAGAGGGCGACGGACCCTGTCCTCGGGCAGGGGTGGGTGCAGGGAGGTGTCTGTGACTGTAAGGTTGGGGGGGGGGGGAGGAAGGAGGCACCCAGAAACACCTGCAGAGCAGAGGGGGCATGTTGGACCCCCATGGCCTGACCTGAAGAGGGGGGGGGCTTGGTGTCTGCAAAGGATCTGCTCTCAGGGGCTCCGCTCTTGGCTCAGAGGTGAAGGGTGGGGTGGGAGGGAGGCGCCCCTCGCTAAGGAAAAGGGCCCTCCTTGATTTCTGAGATCATTCCCACCCACCCTGTGCCTAACAGCCTGTGGGGGGGGGGGCGGCAGGGGTGCAGAGAGAGGGGTGTCAGTAGGCCTTGGGAAAGGGGTAAAGCCCTCCTGCCTTGGGCCATTTTGCCCTCAAAGAAGCCCTGGAGCCAGGCACTGTAAATCCTGGCAGCAGCAGCCCTCCTACGGCTTGCCCCCTCCCCAGAACACCTCCCTGCAGAAATAAAGAGGAGGAGACATGCCAAGCAGGAGCCCCCTCCCCTCCCCCCTCCCCTCCCCTTCCACGACCCAGGAGAAGAAGGACAGGGTCAGGAAGCTGCCCTGCCAAGGGAGCGCTTGTTCAGGAGATCAGGAGCAGAGGGCTGGGGGGGGGGGTTCGGGGCCCCTCCTCCCCTCCCCAAACACCCCCGGGACCTGGGCTGAGGGGAGCACCAGCGCAAGCCCCACTCCTACCCTGGTAAGCAGCTCCCTGCCACAGACCGGCTGCCCCACGAGCGAGCGGGGTGCGTGGGCTGCAAGATCGGCCACCCAGCCCATCGGGAGGAGCCTGTTTTCTCCCCATGCCTCCCTGGCATGTGCCTTGCGCCTGGGGTGGGTGGGGTTCAGGGCTGCAGAGCACCTTGACCCCCTGATCCCACCTTGCCCGGCGCCGCTTCCGCACTGTCCCGAAGAAAGGGAAGGTTTGAGGACAAAGACTGAGGCTTACTTACCCCCCACCAAAAAAGGGCCGCCAATCCTTCTGCTCCATTGCCAAAAGCCAACCCTAATCCCCCCCCCAATAAAACAGACCAAAGCGCCTACCCTGATGCAACCCTCTTCCCCCCCCCCGACCCTGGGTCGGCCAGAGGGAGCCCCCCTTGGCCCCCCTCCTTGGGACAAGTGGAGGGCAACTCAGGCGGACTCCCTCTGTTGCCCCCCCCCACGTGGTGGCACTGTTATTTGGGGGGGGGCAGTGCCTACCTTCTCCTGCCCAAGACAATAGCATGACCAGGTAGAGCAATGGGAAGGGGGGGAGAGAGTTGCTCACCTGTTGATGATGCGGTAGTAGTTCCAGCCCCAGGAGCGCATGCAGTGGGAGGGGGGGATGTGGCCAATGATGTGCACCTAGCGGGAAGAAGAACAGAGAGAGGGAGGGAGGGAGGGCTGAGGCTGGCGCTGGGCGAGTCGATGGACCCGAGCCCAGCCAGTCCAGAACGGAGGCCCTTGGAGGCCGGGTGAAGGCGGGGGGGGGGGGTGGTGGTGGTGGTGGTGGAAAGGAATGGATGCAGCAGGCCAGACTGGCACACAGCTGCCTGCCACGCAGTAGGGTGGTGTGAGACAGACAGAAGCACCCTGACTTCCTTGGGGGTGGGGGTCTGCCCCTCAGCCCTGCCCTGCAGCCGCCTTCCCTGCTGGCCCCCCCATGCCCCTCACCTTCTCCCCGCTCTCTTCCGCCCTCTGCAGGACGCCCACCAGCCACTGCAACTGCCCCGCTGGGTCCGTGGCATTGATGAGGAGCCAGAAATTGGCCTCCGAGCAGAAGTTCATGTTGAGGGAGACGAGGCGGAGGCCGGGTTGGGCCGGGAGGGTGTAGAAGCCGCCCACCCTGTGGAAGGAAGGAAGAGGTGCCATTTTGGCACAAGGGAGCCCGACCTCTGTGAACCTCTTCCGCTCTGGGGCTCTACCTGCTGAAGGAAGATCCGCCCACAGAGGAAGCCCCTGTTCCCCCTCCCTCCTCCCTGGCTGGAAGCTCCAGAGCAGAGGATTCCCCCACCCCAACACGGCCCCCCACCCCGGGCTCCATCCTGCACCACACTGACCTTCCTGTCCTTCCATCATCCCCGTCATCATCGTAGCCACTGGCTCCCGAGGTGGTCGATCCTGCTCCTGAGCATTGGGAGAGGGAACCACTGCCCGCCTTCCATCATTTTACACCCCCCCCCCCCGCTGCTCCTCTGGTTCCTGCTGCTGGCCGCCAATCCCCCCCCCCCCCAATCCAGGCCCACGATCCATGTGCCCCCCCCTCTGCCAACTAGAGTGGTAGAATATACCAGATGGGCGGGATATAAATCAAATAAATAAATAAATAAATAAACTACCTCAGGGTCTCCAGTGCTTCAGGGGGCAGCCACGGCTGCCACGCCTCGGCCATGGCGTGGTACAGCCAGGCAGAGGATTGGTTGCCAGGCACGAAGGGGGGAGGGAAGGCGTTCACAGGCACAGACTCGTGATTCCCCACCGCAGGGTAGACGGGCAGCGGGCCCAGGTACTTCTGGATGAGGCCGGAGATGGTCGTGAGGGCCTGCAGCTGGTCGGCCCGGCTCTGCTCCCAGACGTTGTGAGCCGGGATGTCCCCCGTCCAGTAGGCCATGTCGTAGGGCCCCGTGGCCGCCAGGTGCTGCAGCAGGTTCTCCAGCGTCTGGAGAGGCAGGTCACAGTTGCTATACGTGCCCCAGTAGCCGGCCCCCGGGCCCCTGGGCCGGCCCCCCCGGCAGCAGAGGGGGTCCTTGCAGGCCGGGTCGCTGCCGGGCACATAGTCCCGGTCCCAGTGCAGGTCGGTGAGGAAGAGCACCCGGGCCGTGGGGGCCCCGGGCGGCGGAGGGACCGGGGGCCGCACGGGGGGCTTGGGCGTCTGCGGGAGCGTGACGTTCCAGTCCGAGTAGATGTCCCAGTGGCCGCAGCGCTGGCCCACCAGCAGGCCGCAGATCTCGGCCGGGCGCAGAATGGAGCGGACCCAGGCGGTCACGACGTCGCGCCCAAAGAGCTGGACAATCTCCTCGCACACCTCAGGCCGCGCCAGGTGCAGCCGAACGCAGACGGTGGCGGCCAGGCGCTGGATGTGCTCCACGCTGCTCTCCAGCTGCAAAGGACCAAAATGGGGAGGGGGGGGGGAAGGATGGCATCACAAGACTCTGAAGCCCGACCCCCCCCCCCCCGGTGTTGCCAGGACTAAGGGGGGGTGTGCGTGTGGAGGTCATAGAACACGCGCAGAGTTCCCTCACAGAGTCCACTTCCACACGTGCCACCGGGCGGGGCTGCTTCCCGGTCAGCGGGTGGGCAGGGCAGGGCGGCGTCCTTTGGGCTGACCGCCAGGAGGTCACGGGGGGGGGGGGGAAAGGGGCCAGCTGGGGGAGGAGGGGGAGGACACCGCCCCCGCCCTTGACCCCGCCCACTCCTCCCGTCATCGGCTCACCCCGCCCCCCTCAGACCCCCCCAGGCTCAGCGCCCCGCCCTCCCGCCGAGCCGGACGCGCTGCCCGGCGCCCCCGCCCTCGAGACCCAGCCCACGACCTGAGCCGACTGGAGCCGGATGTGGGCGTCACGTGACGCCTGTCCACAGGGCCCCCCCTCCCCTTCTCTCTCTCTCTTTTTGGTCCTGCAGCAGCAGCAGCAGCGGCGGCGGCGGGCTGCCCTGCAGACCTGCTAGAGCACGAGTTCCATCATTCCCAGCCAGCCCTGGGTCAGCTGCCCAGGTGATGGGACTAGGAGTCCCCACACATCCGGAGGGCGGCTGCCCCACTCCCTGGAAAGAGGGGCGTTCCACACCTTCTTGCCGGCTGCTGTGGAATACAGGCCCCACAAGGACAGAGAAGGCGGGGGGGGGGGGTTTGACTGGGTCCTTGTGGAAGCCAGCCCCATTTAGGGAGGGCACAGATGGCGCCCCCTCCCTCCCCGCCCCCCCTGCCCTTTTCCCTCGAGAGTGAGGGTCCGAGGGCCAAAGCCCTCCCGTCCAGCTGCTGCGGACACCGCCCGGACCCCTCTGGAGGAGCCCAGGCTCCCAGGAGTGGCTTCTGACCCGAGAGAACAGAAACGGAGCCTGGCCTTGCCAGACCTCCTTGTCCTCTCTCTGTGTGTGTGTGTTTGTGTGTTTGTTGAGAATGGGATTCAAGGAAGAGGGCAAAAGGAGCCTTTGCTTCCAGAGCTCACATGACTTTGGCGGCGGGGGGGGGGGAGCACCCTTACGCTATCCCAGGGGAGGCGTCTTTAGGCGCCACCCATGCCAGGCCCAGGAGAGTTCTGGGATCTCTCATTCGGCTGCCAACCTTTAGGCTCCCCAAAGTTTAAGGCCGGGCCGGGCCCTGTTTCCTTCCCTGGAGGGGGCATGCCAACAGGCGGGGGCCGGGCCAAAGCTACCGACTCCCACTGGGATTACTGGGGGGGGGGGGGGAGAGTGCCAGCAGGCGGTGGAGGCCCCCCCCCCCAGGCTTCTCTCTCCACCTGACCCTCATTCCAACACAGAGTGGCCTCAAGGAGGAGGAGGGGGGGGAAGCAGTGCTGGGGCGGGCAGCTGCAGGGCCCGAGTGGGCAGCGGGGAGCAGATGCTCCTCCAGGCGAGGAGGGAGAATCCCGTCATGAGCAAAGCGTCAGGCTTGCTTGGGGAACCCTGCCCCTGGCGGCGGATGACACTCCCCCCCCCCCCCCGCACACAGATCATCATCATCAGCAATAGTGTATGTGTGTGTGTGTGTGGGGGGGGGAACGACACACAAGAGATTAGAAGGGCAGGCAGACCTCTTTCCTGCCCAGTCCAGTCCAGTCCAGTCCAGCTGGGGCCTGGGGAGGCCTCCCAGAGCAGAAGGAGCAAGCAAAGCAAACAGCCAAAGCCACCAGCAGGGAGAGGGGAAGGCCTGCCTGCAGCCCCCCCCCCACCCCGCCCCCCCCACCGGTGAGGGCAATGCGGGGAGGGGTCTTTACTGCCAGCTGAAGAGGGTTCGCCCATGCCGCACGCCCGGGCAGCCCCGCTAAGACTGCATGGTTCCTGAGAGAGTGGGGGTGGGGGTGGGGGCGGGGGGGGCGACTGTCCCTCCCCCTCCCCAGTGAGCTCCCCCAAAGTGCGAGTTCTTGCCGAGGGTGGTAGATCCGCAGCATTGCAATGGGGGGACTCGGGGAGCTCAGTCGCTAGCGGGCCTCCTGCTGTGCATTTCACCGGGGGGGGGGGAGAAGAGAGAATTTAAAGCCCGTTCCCACAACTCTCAACGCTACGCTCCCTCTGCCGGCCCCGTGCGGGCGGGCGGTGGAGGGGGGGGGGGACCGGTGCCCTGTTGCTGGCGCCCTTCGGGACCTCCTCTCCCCCCCCCCCCTCACGCGGATGCTGGGCAGCTGTGGGCCTCGGGGCTGAGAGGGTGCGAAGGGGAGGGTCAGGGCAGGCCCCTGCCCCGTCGACCCCCCCCCCCCCCAAACTGGGCAAGAAGGCGGAGGCCGCCGGTGGGAAGCGAGGGGCTGTCGTCGCGTCCCGAGGGCTGCTCCAGCCGGAGGGGCCCCGGCGAGCTACCCACAGACAGCGGAGGAGCGGAGGGACGGGACGGGACGGGACCCTCGGCCGGCAGCCGGCTCCGCCCGACCGGGCGCTGCTGGAGCGGCGGGGCGGCCGAGGGCTCCCTCCCTCCCTCGCTCCCTCCCTCCGGCCGGGCGTCCCTTTTCCCGGCGCCCTCGGGGTGCTCCGGGCGGGGCGGCGCAAGGAGCCCCCGAGGAAGGCGAGGCGAGGCGAGGCGAGGCCCGGGGGGGGGGGGCGGCTCACCTGCACGCTGGCGTCGATGGCGGCGAAGAGGACCCTGCAGGCCGGGCAGCTCAGGTTCCTCCAGCCGAAGCGGGCGCCGGCCACGGGCAGCCGCCGCTCCAGGTCGTCCGGCCCGAGCGCTCCGGCCCCGGCCAGCCACGCCAGGCCCCCCGCCGCCGCCGCCGCCGGCAGCAGCAGCAGCAGCAGCGCCCGGAGGAGCCCCCCGCCGCCGCCGCCGCCGCTGCCGCTCCTGGCCCGCATCTTCCGCCGCTGCGGGGCCCCTGCCTCCCTCCCTCCGTCGCTCGCTCGCTCGCGCGCTCCCGGTGGCGCTCCCGGTGGCGCTGGCGCTGGGTCGGCCGGGCTGTCAGGCCGGCGCCGGAGGGAGGAGCGCAGCGTCCCGGCCGGGGGGAGGGCGCTCTGGCACGCCCGCTTCCAAGATGGCCGGCCCGGCCTCGGAGGTCCCTGCGCCAGCCCGCCGGAGCCGGCGGGGTGGGGGTGGGAGAGGAGCGCCCCCGCCCCGCCTGTCTAAATGTCTTTGTTACCGGCACAGAGAGGGGGGAGAGGGCGAGGGAAGCGGCCCTCGGGGAAATGACAAACCAAGATTCGGGAGGCGGAAAAATGCAGAGGATCCGGGACAGAGGAAGATGAGCGAAGCGAAAGGGGGAGGGGTGTGTGTGCGCGCGTGTGCGTGTGGGTCCCTTCCCTTGGCAGAAGCCTCCTGGGACGGACGCTGCGCTCTCAGAAAACCCGTCAAAGTCGGTCGGAGGGGGTAGCGGGAGAGCGGTTTCGGCTACAAGGACAGGGACTGGATCCGTCGAAATCCTAACCAGAATATGCTAACAAATGCGGAAGACACAACCAGGGCCCACACCCCGGAAGCGTTCGATTAAAAACCCCAGGCCCCAAGAAAGGAGACTCCAAGGGGTTGCCCAGCTAGGGGACCATTGCATGAATTCCCCAGGGAAGCAAAGTGATGCTTGTTGCAACAAAGAGTTTTACCCTGAATGGAGGCTGGATTCCAAAAAGGAAAAGGCACTAGAGATCATATCGCAAGTATATGATGGCTACTGGAGGGCACCCAAAAATTTCAGAAGAAGGTCCGCAGAAGTTCACGCTTCAGAGGCTACAGCCAAGCCTTTGACTGTGTGGATCGTGAGAAGCTAGGTATCATTATGAAAGGAACGGGTGAGCCTCCTGATGCCTAACCTGTATTGTGGTCAAGAAACCACAGTTAGGACAGAATACAGAGAGACAGAATAGTTTCCTAAAGGTAAAGGTGTCAGACAAGGGTGCATTTTATCCCCTTATCTGTTCAGTCTGTATGCAGAACATATCATGCAGAAAGCTGGACTAGATTCAGATGAAGGAGGAGTGAAAATTGGTGGAAGAAATAATTTAAGATATGCAGATAACACCATCTTAATAGCAGAAAGCAGCAGTGACTTGAAACTTCTGATGAAAGTGAAAGTGCCAAAACAGGACTGCAGTTGAACATGAAGAAGACAAAAATCATGACTACAGAAGAACTGCACAACTTTAGTGTTGACAATTTATTATTTTATTTCTAAGTTTGTATCCTGCTCCCATTAGTGTCGCAGCACGACTCTGGGTGGGTAATGAATTTATTTATTTATTCGATTTATATACCGCCCATCTAGCAAATTGCTTCTCTGGGCAGTGTACAACAAAAATAAACATAAATTATACAATTAATATAAACATTAGACTATCCCACGCATAAATAGCAACCCGAGATGCTGGCAAAACAATCTGAAAACTTATTACAGTGTTCCTCTCCTACTTCCTCCACTGTCCCAGCTACTTGGGGAGAGCCCCCCCCCCCCAAAGCTTCTCTGAACAGATCTGTTTTTAGGAGCTTTTTAAATATCCGAAGGGAAGGCGCCTGCCATACGTAGCTGCTGCGGGGCAGAGTGTTCCATAGAGAAGGCACCGCACACTGCTGAGAAAGCCAGGTATCTGGTTAAGGAAGAAATTGAAAGAGTGAGAGAATTTGTATACCTCGGTTTAATCATTGATCCAAAGGGAGTTTGCAGCCAGGAAATCAGAAGAAGGCTGAGACTCAGGAGGGCAGCAATGAAAGAATTAGAAAAGACCCATCAAATGTTAAGAAGTGTCACTGGAGACCAAGGCCAAGATCATCCACACTCTTGTATCCCTGATTATTATGTATGGCTGTGACAGCCGGACAGTTAAGGGGTGACATGGAAAAAAATGGATTAACTTGAAATATGGTGCTGGAGGAGAGATTTCAGCATCCCCTGGATTGCCAGAAAGAGGAAACAAGTGGGTCCTAGATCAAATCAAGCCTGAGCCATCTCTGGGGGCAAAAGCGTTGCCGCTGAGGCTGTCACGCTTTGGGCACATCACCAGGAGATTAGGGTTAGGGTGATCCTGTTACTTAAAGGCCTCTGAAAGGTCCCACCATCCTTTAACCACCCTGCTCAGGGCTTGGAAAAACCACAGCCCCCATGTTTGTTTCCCCTCTTTTCCTAGCACAATTGTCTTTTCCGTCTTGTCTTCTAGTATTCTTCTTCGCTGGCCAGGTTTCACATCCATGCATAGCGATTGGGAGTACTGTGGAATGGATGATTTTCAGCCTGGTCTCCAGGTTGAATTCGATCTGCCAAAGCAAGGAGCCCCTTCCCCACAAACTCAGGCCTGCTTCGAGATGGATCCCAAGTCCCACACTCTTCAGCTTCTCAGGTCTTTGACCAGCATTCCTTGGCTAGCACAGGAAATTAATGCAATGGCTGCATAAGAACTTCCTTCCTTCCTGGGCTCCTGGAGCGCCATGGCAACTGGGCAGTGGAGAGGTGGGGTTGCTGGAAGGCCAAAGCAAGGAGTCATTCTGCTCTTCCTGCTCTCCACATCCTGAAAGCCTTGACTGGCCACAGGCCAGTGGAAATGCTGCTCAAGTTCAGCAGCCCTGGGAGGAGGTGTAAGGGCCCAACTCAGTGATACAGCCCACTTTGGGGTAGGATTTCTACAACATGTCCTTTCCCCTCTGCAACCTATGTGTGAGCATATGGGTGGCTTGGAAGAGGTTTATAAGTTATTGGTGAGAAAGGCCAGATAAACATTAATCTGTCATAGAAATCCCCCCACCCCCGTGGATCACAAACAACAGCCAGAGAGGCCCTAGTCATGATTTTGGTCTTCTTAATGTTCTGCCGCACTCCTGCTCTGGCACTTTCACTTTCATCAGAAGTCATTTCAAGTCATTGCGGCTTTCTGCCATTAAGATGATGTCATCTGCATAGATTATTGATGTATCTTTCACCAGTTTTCACTCCTCCTTCAACCGAATCTAATCCATCTTTCCATATCAAAGGTTCTGCAGGTGTAAAGAACAGATAGGGAGATTAAACACTCATCTTTGCCTATGGGAAACCATTCTGCTTATCTGTGTTCTGTTCTAACAGTAATTTCTCATGCATCAAGTTTCAACACAGAGTCTCCTGGAGACATCCAAGATCGAAGCATTGGTATCAGCTCGATTTGATCCTCACTAGACGCTCTAGCCTTCCTAGTATTACGATCACACGCAGTTATCAGGGTGCTGATTGCGATACTGATCACTCCCTGGTGTGTAGCAGAGTAAAACTGTGAATAAAGAGATTTTATCACACAAAAAAGGAAGGAAGACCACGTATTGACATGAGCAAGACTCGCGATCAGAGAAAAGTGGAGGAATTTGCCCAAGCGCTTGAGGAAACTCTTCCAGGCCTGGCTAATGCAAATACACTTGAACGATGGGAACATTTCAAGGATGATGTTTATAACACCACCTTGTCCACATTTGGCAAGAAGACCAAAAAGATGGCAGACTGGTTTGAAGCCCATTCGAAGGAGTTGATGCTAGTCATCGAGGAAAAGAGGAGAGCTCTAGCAGCATACAAAACCTGTCCTAGTGAGCACAACTTGCAGGCTATTCGAGGTGCTCATAGCAAAGTCCAACGGGCTGCCAGGAGATGTTCTAACGATTATTGGCTTCAGCTCTGCTCTCAAATACAGATAGCAGAGGACGCAGCTAACATCAAGGGAATGTATGATGGTATCAAGCAGGCTTTAGGTCCAATACAGAAGAAATTTGTTCCTTTGAAGGCTGCTAGAGGCGTGATCATCCAGGATCAAGCACAGCAGCTGGAACGCTGGGTGCAGCACTACTCTGAGCTATATTCCAGAGAGAATGTAGTAACCGAAGAGGCATTAAATAACATTGAGTGCCTGCCTATTTTGGAAGAGTTGGACAGCGAACCAAGTTTAGCAGAAATAAAAGCGGCCTTGGATTCCCTCGCCTCCGACAAGGCACCTGGGAAGAATAACATCCCTGTTGAAGTGCTGAAGTTCTGTAAAGAGATCATCACCACCGAGCTGTATGAAGTCTTTTGTCTTTGCTGGAGGGAAGGTGGAGTACCACAGGACATGAAGGATGCAAACATCGTCACATTGTATAGGAACAAAGGAGACAGGGGCGACTGCAATAATTACCGTGGCATCTCTCTTCTCAGCATTTTAGGGAAGCTGCTTGCCCGTGTTGTGCTGAAGAGGCTCCAGGTGGTTGCAGACAGAGTCTATCCAGAATCACAGTGTGGATTTCGAGCTAATAGATTCACCAGTGACATGGTATTTTCCCTCAGACAGTTGCAGGAGAAATGTAGGGAACAATGACAGCCACTCTTTGTGGCCTTCATAGATCTCACAAAGGCCTTTGATTTGGTTAGCAGGGATGGCCTTCTTAAAATCCTTCCCAAGATTGGATGTCCACCTTGCCTCCTTAACATCATCAGGTCCTTTCATGAGGAAATGAAGGGCACTGTAGTTTTTGATGGCTCAACGTCAGATCCCTTTGACATCCGAAGCGGAGTGAAACAGGGCTGTGTCCTCGCGCCGACTCTGTTTGGGATCTTTTTTGCTGTCATGCTGACACTGCAACAGAAGGTGTCTATCTCTGGACTAGATCAGATGGAAAGCTCTTTAATCTCTCTAGATTGAGAGCGAAGACCAAAGTCCAGCTGAAATGCATGCGGGACTTCCTCTTCGCCGATGATGCAGCTGTTGTTGCCCATTCTGCTGAAGAGCTCCAACAACTTATGAATCGTTTTAGTAAGGCTTGCCAAGATTTTGGACTAACAATCAGCCTGAAGAAAACACAAGTCATGGGCCAGGGCGTGAACTCACCTCCCTCTATTACCATCTCCACACAAGAATTGGAGGTTGTTCATGACTTTGTGTACCTTGGCTCAACAATCTCCGACACTCTCTCCCTAGATGTCGAGCTGGATAAACGCATTGGCAAAGCAGCTCCCATGTTCTCTAGACTCACAAAGAGAGTATGGCTTAATAAGAAGCTGATGGCACATACCAAGATCCAGGTCTATAGAGCCTGTGTCCTGAGTACACTCCTGTCCTGCAGTGAGTCCTGGACCCTTTGTGCACGGCAGGAGAGGAAGCTGAACACATTCCATATGCATTGTCTCCGACGCATTTTTGGTATCACCTGGCAGGAAAAGTTCCAAATAGAGTAGAGATCTCCTGTATGGAGAATTAGTGCAGGGAAAGCGCCCCAGAGGGAGACCACAGCTGCGATACAAGGAGATCTGCAAGCGGGATCTGAAGGCCTTAGGAATGGACCTCAACAGATGGGAAACCTTGACATCTGAGCATTCAGCCTGGAGGCAGGCGGTGCAGCATGGCCTCTCCCAGTTTGAAGAGACCCTTGTCCAGCAGGCCGAGGCAAAGAGGCAGTCCCGAAACCAGCAAAATCAGGGAGCTGGACAGGGGACAGATTGTATTTGTCTTCAGTGTGGAAGGGATTGTCACTCTTGAATTGGCCTTCCAAGCTACACACTTAACGCTGTTCCAAGACCTCTATTCAGAGCACGTTACCATAGGCTCTTGAGACTGAAGGATGCCTACACTATAAAAGTTATGCATCAGGACGATGGAGTGCTGAGTCACACCCATTTCTTTCACAACGACCCATGTCTCCTCATGATCCAGTCGAAAGCTTGGCACCGACTGATTAATGACAGATGTCATAACAGCATCCACAACACGAATGGGGCGCATCGTACCTGCTGCCAGGAGAAACACCCACTTCCTTCTGGAATGGGTGATCTGGTTTCGATCTGGATGTTGCTTTCAGCCTGGTTTCGGGTGACTGATGCTAGAACACGACAGAGTTGCTCCCTGCTTGTGGCTCTGCTGAATCAGTGCTTCCCCTGCCATAAGGCAGTGATTTCCAACCTTGGGCAATCCAGATGTTCTTGGACTCAAATTCCCAGAAGCCTTCGCCACCAGCTGTGCTGCCCAGGGAGTTGCTGTCCAAGAACACCGGGGTGACCCAAGGTTGGGAACTGTGCCACAGAGGAAGGGGTCCTTCCGGAAGGCCTCACAGTCGTGACATGGAGGCCAGGGTACACAACAGAGTTAGGCAGCTTCAGTCTTTCCGAGAAGGCCAGTCTGAGCTGGAGTGCTGGTGGTGGTGGTACTGATGATGATGATGATGATGTGGGAGGCCATCTCCTTGCCTTGGAAATTTTCTCCCTCACCCACCCATTTAACCTTTATATGGACCCATTGAGGAAAGATCTTTCTAGATTCTCCCATTCAATGTGGCGAATGGGTGGGTGGCCTTCCCGCCCAGCACTCTGCTTCCTTCTCTCCTGACTGCCTCTGTCCAAGGGAAGGAGGGAGGAGCTGTTGACAGGCCGGCCTGGGGCAATCCACGTAGGCAGGCAGGACTGGGCAAAGGGGGGCCTTTGGTCAGGGAGACTGGGGCTCAGCCAGGACGGGAGGGAGGAAGAGAAAGGTGCTAGTGGATGGGGTGGGTGGGGGGTGCTGGTCTGGACTAAGCCTTGGCCTGGAGCACCCAGGTCCCCATAGTGACCCGAAATCCCTTGGGACGGTTGGCACCAGTGTGCCAACTGTCCCCAGCAGTGGGAAGGGCAGATCTGGCAAGGTGGCACCAGCCTCAGTTATGAACCACTCAAGTGACTGCCAGGCATGCCATGCACTCTCCGGAAGGCAGCCTTTGAGAAGTCGGGGGCCCCCACACCCCATCCAGGCAGAAGGCAGGCAGACAAGAGTGCGCACACCCCCACACTGGCTTGAAGACGCTCCCTTGTTTCCCCCTCGGACTTCCTTTGCCCATGGCAAGTAAGGCCTTTGGGCTGCCCAGGGCCATGTTTCCTCCAGCAGAAGGGCACCCTGCCTGGTCTCTCTGGAGGGCTGGATTGTCTGGCCACCGCCTCTCAGTTTGGCACTTAAGGGCCCTCATCGGGATGCCATCCGAAGCTCGGTGATTCAGGTCTGAAGGTCCTTTGCAATACGCCATGTGTTTTCGTTGTGGGCCTTTGACTGTTGCTTTGTTTTGCATTTGTAACTGTTCCTAAGAGGTTTTCTTAAAACAAAAAAACAAAAAGCAGAGAGGCATACAAGCCCTTCTCGGAAAGTGTCGATGGGCGGGTGGCCACTGTTGCTCAACCCTTTCCTGTGTTGGCTGAAGCAATTGTTTCCTCGGAGGCAGTGCATCGATTTATTCCAGCTGCCTGGAATCAGGACCCGGAAGGTCTGGTGGCCCCCTTCACTGGCTAGTGGCCTTAATCCCGAGATACGTGGTTGGCTGATCTGTGAAAAAGAACACAGGCCCAGAGGTGCCTCGGAGATGAGCCGCCTGCTGTCCTCAGGCAGCCGTACCCTTCTGTCACATGGAGGATGCTTAGGTAGGAGCCAGGCATGCCTGGCCGGTCCTCTCCAGCGAGGCCCCATGTCTTCCTGCAGCAGAGATGGGCCCCTTTTGCTCGTTGGCCAACTTCGGTCCCCACCACCCTCCCACATGCTGCAGCCTGTTGTGTGTCTGTGTCACACATGCATACCCACTCACTCCGGCTTTTGCTGTTATGGTGGCACCTGAAAGTGTATCTTTATCTTTATATATATATATTTATATGTATTAATGGGGGAAGGCAACGGGTGACATGTCAGTTGGGGCCTCAAGCAATTCCTCAACATTTAAAAACAAATTTTCTAAAAGTTCAGATTATTGGCTATGAAGGTCTGTTTTGTGGCCTCTACGAGGTTGGGTGGCAGTTTTGCCAGGTTTTGCAGCGATTTCTGCCCCTCACGTCCCCCTTTATAAAAAAGCTTGTTCCCTAGATGGTGCAAAGAGGCTCTTTTTTTCAGTTTTAAAATTCTTGCAAGAAAATGTGGGGTGGGGGTGGGAGTCCTAGGCCTTGCTCTCCGAGGTTGAAGGATGGGTTTTGCACCCCAGGACCCCCAGAGAATGGCCAGCCAGGCACAAGGCAAGGTGCATGCAAGACTGGACACACGTTTCAGAGGAACAGCTGCGGTGGTTCTCCCCCGGCCCAAGACACAGGGGCTGCTGTGCATTATTTTTTTTAATTTTCTTTTAACCACTGGCACTGCACCAGTGAACACTGATGGCAGAGTTTCAGGGGCCAACAAACAGACAGACAGACAGACAGACAAGGCCTGGGAGGGAGAACTGCCCCTGTTCTGCAGTGTCGAATTTCTGGACTTGATCGTGTGATTTTTTATTAAAGATTTGTAGGATCATAGAATCATGGAGTTGGAAGAGATCATGATTATGGCTGGGATGGGGAGATCCACATAGACCACTCAGCCACACGGCCCAGATTTTCTGGTGTGGGCGAATCCCAGGGGGCCAAATGTGCTGACGGCCGGGGAAATCTTCCTGTCTGGTTTCTCCCCAACACACTGAATCACTCTGACTCCTCAGTGCACGAGAGAGTACCAAAGTTCACAAGGCTGCACACTTTAACTTGCACGCCAACCTTGCCAGGTAGTAATACCAAAAATACCCACAAATAGAAAGGGGTCCAGTAGATGCCTGTTTCAAGACCTGGATTTAGTACAAATCAGCCCTCTGCGGCCCAAATAGCCAGACGGCTGTGAAATTTTTATTATTTTATTGAGGATGTTGTAAAAAATAAATAAGAAATAGAGTCAAAGCCATTTCAAAACTTAAGTCAAAAAGTTCAAAAGCAGTCAAAATGCAAAGCTAACACACATTCAAAAAAGATTTGAGGCGGGGCCAATTCAGCTCCCAGAGAAAATAAGAAAAATGAGCGATCCTAAACTCATACTTACAATCCAGGAGAATCCGGGGGTCCCAAGCGCTTTCGCTCAAGGGGGGGGGCTGGGCAAGGGGGCAAGGAAGGACGCGACTAGTTTGTCTTTGGGGGTGGAGGGAAATGCCCGCCTCCCTTTCCTTTCCTTTTTCCCTTTGGTTCCTTCAATGGCTTTTAAAGGATGGTGTCCTTTTTAAAATCATCTCCTGCAAACCGCTCTCTAGTTAAGCAAATAAACAAAAAAAATATATTCAAACGAGCATGCCTCGGGGGAAGGAGGACAGGACGACGTGTGCCAAGGAACCCGTGAGAGGCCCTTGTGAAAGTGTGGGAGAGCGGGTTCCTCCCCAGCTCCAGCGGCCGCCAGCCTTGCCCAGCCATGCCCAGCCATGCCCCGACCCGACACACCTGTCTGGCTGGCTTCAAAGCAGGTCAGATTCTGGGAAGACGGCTCTGGCTCTCGTGAAGCGCCAGCTGTGAGGGCAGCAGCTGGACGGAAGGCTTGGCTTGAAATGAGTCCCCCCCCCCCCCCACGCCAGCCCTCCAATTCACCAACCAAAAGCTTTGCTCTTTGAGAGGTTTCTGGGTGACGCAGAAAGACCACCGGAGGCCGACTGGTTATTGCAGGAAACGAAAGAGCAATGCCTCCGAGAGGAGTGGATTCATTGAGCTCAAGGCCAGGCAATTAACTTGCCCTGGACGGAATAGCCGGTCCGGCACGCGCGTGCGCACGCGCGTTCCAAGAGTCGCTTACACACACACACACCCGCACACACCTCCCATGCTGAGCAGCAGACCTGGGCTTTTTACAGGTCCAGCCTAAAGTGGGAGCTGAAGGCAGAGCTGCTGTGTTGGGGCTGCCAACTTCTCTGCCGGCCTTTGCTGCTGTGCCTTTAGCAGCTGCTGAATCTGGCAGAAGCCATGATGAGCAAGGGATGTGGCGGGGAGGTCGGCTACTCAGTCCATCACAAACCCATCGCTTTAACAGACTCAGCCTTCCATCCTTCAGAGATCAGTAAACATTCCTCCCCCTCCCCACCCAGCTCGGGCGGGGCGGGGGAGGAATGCGTAACCTGCATTAAGGTAAAGGTTCCCCTTGACCTTTAGTCCAGTCGTGTCCGACTCTAGGGCGCGGTGCTCATCCCCGTTTCCAAGCCGTAGAGCCAGCGTTTGTCCGAAGACAGTTTCCGTGGTCACGTGGCCAGCGCGACTAGACACGGAACGCCGTTACCTTCCCACCGTGGTGGTTCCTATTTATCTACTTGCATTTTTACATGCTTTCGAACGGCTAGGTTGGCAGGAGCTGGGACAAGCGACCGGAGCTCACTCCGTCGCGTGGATTCGATCTTACAACTGCTGGTCTTCTGACCTTGCAGCACAGAGACCACCACGTCCCTTGTAACACACACACACACAGAGAGAGAGAGAGAGAGAGAGAGAGAGAGAGAGAGAGGGAGAGAGAGAGAGAGAGAGAGAGAGAGACTCCTGCAGCATGTGTGGGGTTAAAAAGATGGTGGGGGATTTAAACTCAGGAAAGAAGGAACTCAGGAAACCATAGGAGACTGAGCTGCCACAGTCAGAGCAGGCATTTCCTACCACACACAGAGTCTCATGTGACTGGTGCGCAACAGGAAATTCCTCTGCCCGCTTCTTAACTTGTGGCAATCCATCAGTGGAAGTTAGACTGCCGGCATGTTGCCCGCAGGTGTAACTGATAGGATTCCAGCCATGATTACATTCTTAGGATTAAAAGTGTGTGAGTTTGTGGAAGGATGATGGCTGTCTTGGCTTTGTATGGATGGGTGGCACAATTGGGACACTGCACAGCCCCTCCAGGCCAGAGCCGCTTGCATGTCCCCCCTTCATCCTTGACAGAACGAGAGTGTCCATGGCTGTGTGTTTATACTGAAATCTGGAAACAGACACATGGTTTCAGGGAGCTGGGGACGAAATGGGCCAGCAGCACCTTTTCTACAGCATCCCGAGAGGGCTAAGCCCTGATCTGAATATTTTTCCCATCTTGAACTATGTTACTATTGTTGTTTTTTATTTTATTATATTGTTTTTATTTTATCTATTATTGTTAGCCACCCAGAGTAGACTTTGGTCTAGATGGGCGGGGTATAAATAAATAAATACATTTAATAAATAAATAAATAAATAATCTGTGGGTCAAGAGCCTCTGCACAGCCCTACCAAGTACTCTGTATATGTGGGAGGCGTGGGCAGTGATGGAAGCCGGTAGGGAAAGGGTCCACCCTGGGAGGGGCTGTGGTGCGGGGGTGGGGTGGGGGGGACAGTTAGGCGGACTGCCAGGAAGACAAACAGAGAGGGGCTGGACCTAGATGCTGAAGTGACTAAACGGAGGCTCTCCTCTTTGGGCCCACATCAGGCAAAAACAAAAGAGACAGAGAAAATAAAGAAGACCAAAACATGGTGGTGCCTTAAAGACTTTAATGTGAGTGCTCATAGACAAGTCCACTTCCTCACACACATCATGAAAAGACAAGAATCCATGGAAAAGACAGCGATGTCAGGGAAAGAGGAAGACTGAATGGACTGAGATGGACAGACTCCATAAAGGAAGCCATGGCCTTTAGCTTGCAAGATCTGAGCAGGGTGGTTCATGACAAGACCTTGGGGTGGCCACTAATTCATATTGTTATTATGTTTTGTCAATGTATTTGAAGTGTTATGTGTTGTTTTATTATGTTGTGAGCTGCCCAGAGTGGCCTTGGTAGCGAGATGGGCAGTACAGAAATTTCCAAGGGCGGGAAATGACTTGGCAGCACCCAATAACCAGAGCCGGGTGGACCTTCAGGAGCCATTGAGTCCAACCCTGTGCTGCCGATGCTGGAAAGTCGCAGCTGAAGTATGTCTGACGCACGGCCACCAAACTGGTTTTAAAAACACTTCAAATGAAGGCAACCCCCCCCCCTTTATCCCCAAGGCCGTCTGTTCCATTTCTGGGGAGACGGTGCTGTCTGGAGGGCGGAGGATTCAGCCTGGCCAGACACCACGTCAGCCTTCATTGCCCTGCTGGAGCTGAAACACAAACCGACCCCCAAGGTTGCCCTCCTGCTTTTAGTGGACCGGGCAGCGCAGGAGGCCCAGAATCAGCCTGGACTGGCTTGCTGGGAGGCGGGAGTTTTTTTTCTGCCCCCCTTCAGGGGTGCCCTTGCCTTTTCTGTGCCCGCCAACACATTTCTTCCAGCCCCACGGCTGCCCGTCAAACCTGCATCCGGAGGCCCTGCTTTTGAAAAGAAACCCAGCAGCCGTTGTGCAAAGCCTCCAGTGTGTGTGTGTGTGTGTGTGTGTGTGTGGAGGGGGGGCTGTGTGTGCATGTGCAAGTATAAACAGAGAGAGAGAGCTTCCCACAACTGGCAGGGCTGTGGGTTGGTTTTGCCACCCACCCACCCCATCCTGTCCTCGCTGCTCCACCGTAGGGGCTGCTCTGTCGCCCACTTTCTCTCTCTCTCTCCCTCTCCCCCCCCCCCGCCCTCGGTCCCCCGCACTCACACCCTCCCTGCTGTTTTGCATCCAGCCATTCCAGGGGAGCTGTGGTGCTGCTGACGTTGGCTCTCAAAAGGTTGCCGTGACACTGGCCCAGCACCTCCGCCTTCCTCCGAAGCCCTGCGGTTGTTTACTTCCCCTGCTGTCCTTTTCCTGGGTGGGGGTGGGGTGGGGCTGGCTCTTGGGGGCACGTGAGGGGGGGTCCAAGGTGGTGGAGGGTTTGCCTTTCCCAAATGCAGTTGCTGACACATGAGGGGGGAGTCAACACCCACCCACCACCCAGCACACACACACACACACACCCCTCTGGAGAAGCTTGTTTCTCCCCACTATGGATGCTCAGGTGTTTTCACCTTTATCCTTCTCTTCCCAGTCACACCTCTGTGCCCACCTGATGCACAACACACCTCAGCCGGGTTCTGATGTTGAGCAAAGCTTGGTGCGCTCTCTCTCTCTCTCTCTCTCTCTCTCTCTCTCTCTCTCTCTCTCTCTCGTGTGTGTCTTTCTCTGTCTGAGGAGGTGGCGGTGACCGAGTGCTTCCTCTCCCACCCGTCTTCCCTCGGCTGACATTTCCTGATCAGCTCCCCAGTGAGTCACACCAGCCCTCCAACTCGCCAGGGCCTGGCAGTCCCTGTTTCTCGTTGGCCCCCTGTGTTGCCCCCTCTGGACAAAGAGAGCCGGGCGAAGTCATGGCAGAGGAGCCGCCTGCCCACCGTGTCCCTCTGCTGCTCTTCTAGGAAGCCAGAGCTCTGTGTAGCCTCGCTGCTTGCACGTGAAAGTGGATTGATGGTCATGGTGGTGGTGCTAAAGAGGTCCAGCGGTGCTGGGAAGACCACCAGGTTTGCTGCTTGGGCCCGAGGAGGGAGGAAGGGGAGCCTTTGCTGTTCCTTCTCTTCAGGTCCTGCATGGCTCAGTACGCTACTGACTCCACCGGTGAGCCCCTTTTGATCTCTCCCCTGCCCCCGCTTGCTATGGGGCAGACAGCAGGTCATGGGAAGTGGCAGGAATTCTCTCCAGGGATGAACCGGAGGATGCGGGTATCAAAAGAGCCACCAAAGATGCCACAGACGAGGCACGGAGCTGTGCTCAGCTCAGGCCAAAGCCTGTCAGCCCTCTCTTCCTGGCGGGTGGACGTGGCGTTCTGCAGGTGTTATGCTTTCTGGATGGGCTGCTCATAGGCTTCCAGGTTCCTTTGAAGAGGTTGGTGCTTGGGGACACCCCGAGCAGGTTGCTCCCTCTTCCCTATGGGTCTCCTGGGCAAAGTAAAGACTGCCATTCCACCCTCACAGCAAGGAGCAGCGCCTGGATCCTGGCCACCCTGGGGTGGAGACATGGTCCCCACTCCCACGCCTTCCGCCACAGGGATTCCCCCTTTTTCTCTGGCCTCGGAGAGCGGGCCAAACACCCGCCCTCTCCCACCACCTAGCCTTGGGCTCACCTTGGCAGGTGGGTGGTGGGTGTTTGCTTTCTTGGTGGGGGTGGGTTTGCTCCCTTGGCCTGGGAGGGAGGCGGGCTTGGGCAGAACCGTGCCTGTTGGCGGGGACGAGCAATGGTCTGTCCTGCTGCCAGTCAGGGAGGGGTCAGCAGGAAGTGGGATGGCGCCAGCTCATGCCTCACCCTCAAGGGATGTGGAACTCAGCTCGGCCGGGGAAGGGCCTGCCGGTCTCTTCCCCCTCTTGCCCCAGTCCAAGGAAGACGGCTTGGAGCAGAAGCACCACCTAGCACAGCAGCTCCCCTGGCTGGAAACAAGGCTGGGCATAAAGTCTTGGGCCTCTGGGGGCTGAGTGCTCCCTACATCTGGGGCAGGATGGAGGTGGGACCCCCCCCCCCCGAGCTCTCTGTTCAACCCTGGCTGCTGCTTTCCCAGATGGAGCGTGTTGTCTCGGCTGCTGCCCAGGTCACTCTCCTGGGGGATGCTTCTACCAGGCAAGTCCACTCAGAGGGCCTGAGCAGGATGGGGGAAGGCCGGCCTTTCCCACCGGCCTGGGCTCCGCAGGCGGCCCCTGCTGCCAGCCACCGCTCCTTGCCCCCCTGAGGCAAAGGCCCGCCTTCCCTCCACCAGGAGCTCCTCGGCGGCTCAGGGGCCTCTGGGCCTGAAGGCTGAGTGCAGCAGCCTTGGGATACCTCGACGGAGACCTCAGGCACACTGCTGGATGTTTTACCACCTGCTCCTTGGCTTCCGTTTCTGCCAGCATCCTTCCTGCTCCTTCTGGGGCTCCCCATCCGCTCCAGTGGGGTCTTGTGGGCCTTTGCTGGAATGCCATGGCACTGTCCTCAGCATGGGCAGGATGGCACCTGTGGACATGGTACTCTGTGTCCCTGCCTGGTGTGCACACACACCCCGGCCCCCCTTGTGCCCCTGGGTGTGAGGGTGCTCCAGCTGAGCACCAACACAGCCCCACTCTTTTCATATTAGGGAAAGCCCCTCATGCCAACAGTCACAGCCTCCTGGTGCCAAGGGATTCATGCCCATGTGCCCTGTGTTTGCCCCAAGGATCCTGGACTGGCCGTCACAGGAGTGGAAGATGGCCCTCTGGCAAAGAAGAGTGGGGCTGTTTGTGCAAGGGGCTAGCCACTGCTCCCCTCCCCCTTGTGCTAGCACGGTTGGGAAGGAAAAGCTGTGCCTGTCATAAACTGCCCCATGTGTGGTTCATAAGCAACCGAGCACAGGTGGTGGAATGTGGCTCTGTTTGCGCTCAGCGGTTCAGCCACCGCCTGATCCTCTGGCAGAAAGCGGAACGACGGATGGAATTCTGCTCTTGGAAGAGACATCTGTGTCTGGAGGGGAGGCTGTGCTTGTTTGGGTTGGGAAAAGTAATATCCCTCTAATTGTTCCCATCCTGTTTAATGGTTCGGTAGCCCAGCCTCTCTGTTCCTCACTGGCAACGTGTCTCCTCCTGTCATCCCTCGGTTTATTACTGAGCTCTCGTCTGAATGATTGTGGGGGGGGGGGGACATTTTAAAGGCTTGCTCCCCAGACATGCTCTGCCAAAGAGCTCCGAGGAGCCTTGAAGGAAGAGACCTGGATCCACGGAGGGATCAGCCCTGCCCCAATGGACGACGGTTCCTCCGCTTCCCCCTCAGGAGGCGGCTTCACGGAGATCATTTTGACAACTTAGCCTCCGGGGACAGAAGGCAGTCCTCTCTGGTGTCAGACACGTAGGGGAGGGTCTCCCAACCCAGGCACCTCACAAAGCAGGGGGGCAAACTCCCCGGGGGGGGGCCTGGACCAGAACCCACCAGAGGTGCCCTTTTATTTCTGTGAGGACTCGGCTTCTGGATCAACCCCGGGTGCCCCCACCTCACCCTTGCAGCGGCCGTTGGAGGCTGAGGCGGACGGGAAGGGGAGCCCCTGCTTGGCCGGAACCCCCCCCCCCGGTGAAGCCAGCAAGGCAGAGTCTGCTTGGGCACCGTCAGAGGGTCCTGCCCGGTGTTGGGGCTCCGGCCCCTGCGTTTTGGCAGTTGGGGTCTCAGAGAACTTAAATACATAAAGTATCAGAAGTCTTTCATTAAGGTCTTCATGTTATATAGTTTGAATACATAGCATTTATCATTGTAAAAGAACATATTCCACACTCCATTTCCCCCCCAATTTTCCAATTCTGGAAAACAACCCCCAAAAATGACTTTGGTAAAAAATGAACCCCTCCTTGTCCCCCCCACTCAATTTTTCTGTTTTTTTCTTTCTTTCGTTCTTCTAGGCCTTCCCATCTCCAGTTGGGGATCCGGCAGGCACAGGTTTATCCTTCACCGGAGAGGGGTTTCTGTTGTTTCTTTCTTTTGGGAATTGTTTTGTAATTGAGTCATTTATTGTGTTTTGAGTTTAATTGCACTTTAATAATTCTCCGCTGCTTTCTTTCTTTATGGCAGAAAGGCAGCATATATAAATTAAATAAAATAGTTTCTCCCACCTTTCTCGCCTCTGGGAATCTCTACGAATGAGCGCACCTTCTTGCAATTCCTGGCGCTGCCATTAGATGGCAGCCCTGCACTAGGCTCCTGCCGCTCAACCCCTGAGCCCGCCCGAAGTAGCCCCCACCGGGAGCGGAGAGAGGATGAACCTGCCAGGGTTTGCCGGTAGGCCCTGACCTGCGGAGGGCGAGGGCAAGCCCCTCGAAGGGGGGGGGGGCTGCAGGCCACGGAACGGCGGTGTCCCCCGCCCTTTGGCACTGGGGGGGGGGCTTTTTGGCGGAAGGGTTGCCTTCCATTGCTGCTGACAGGTATCCGAAGAGACCCGGCGGACCGAGGGGCACCCAGAGACCATCTTCCGCCACCTAGATTGGAGTCGCGGAGCGGAGGGATGGCCCGCAGCGAAGGCAGCGCCTGCCCAAGGGAGGAGGGCCCCGATCCTCCCCAAAGACCTGAAACCTTCCTGCAGAAGGCATGGGTCTGGCAGAGCGCGCATGGCTCCCCTTGTCCCCTGCGCAAAAGTGAGGAGGGCCTGGCAGCGGCGGGGGCGAGGGGGGGCAGGGGGCGACACCCTGCTTGCGGCACACCTTGATTTCAGCAAGGGTTCGGCTAAGGTCCCCCCCCCCCCCCGCCCAGCTCGTAGGGTCCTTGCAGTCGCGTGGTCACACGTACGCTGGGTGGCTCCGCATCCAGGGAAGCAGCAGCCGGAGGAGGGCCGGGCCGGCCGGGCCTGGGGTGCTGTCCCCGCCCTGGGCGCCCCGGTGCCAGAAGGAGGTGGGCAACGTGGCACCAGGTCTCACGGGATCTGAGCAAGGTGGCGAAGGGTCCCCAGGGAGGCGGGTGGGGGGGGTGTCACCCTCCGCGAAGGGACCTGGGGCGCCTTCTTCTTATGCCGGGAGGGCTCCGAGGGCAAGAGGGGAGGCGGAACAGCGGGGAGGGGGCTCCCGTGTCTCCCCCCTCGGCTCAGTTTTCTCCCTCCCCCCCGCGCCTTACCAGGCGGCAACCCCCCTTCCCCTTCCGCCCTTCGACAGGCGGTGCTGGTCCGGTGTGGGTGGGTTGTGGGCAATCCTCAGACCCACAACTGGGCAACGACTGTGTCGTGTGTGCGCTCATGAGAAAGAGAGAGGGAGAGAGCGATGGCGGGGGGGGGGCACCTGGGTGGCTTCTGTGTTACCGTGGGAAGCGGGCCTTAAAAGCGTTTTGCATGGACTGCTTTCCTCTTGGGGCTCCGACCCCCGGGGTCACCACCTGGCGGGGGGGGGAGCGAGGAAGGTGAGGTGCACCTGCATCCCCCCTCCCCTCGGGCCCAAGGCTTCTTGCTTGCACTTTGAAGGCGGGCTTGCTGGGGGGGGGGAGCAGTCCGACGTCTCGCTGGGGCGGGAGGCGCGCTCCCTCCCACTGCAGTGCGAGGCGGACTCAAGGTTGCTCCCCTCCAGGGCCGGGGCTCCTGGCGAGCCCAAGGTCGGTGCCCGAGAGCGCCAAGGCGACGCCGCGGGGCGCCATGGCAACCGGGCGCCGAAGACGGCGGCAGCAGCATCATCCTCCGGAGCAGCCGTAAGGGGGTTGGAAAGGAAGGAGGCAGGGAGCCTCTCTGCTCAGGGAGGAGGGCGGAGGGCAGAGTCCGGGCCATGCTGGACGGGTCTCCAGCACAGGCTGAGCGGGGCCTGGGGGGGGGGGCAACGGGCAGACTGCCCACCATCTCTGACACATCAGCTCTTTGGAAGAAAAGTGCTTTCTTCACCATCTTTTTTTGGCTTCTCGCCCTGGCTGCCCTGGCTGGGAAGCAGCAAGACCTCGCTGGAACACGTCTGAGGTCCACTCATACATGTCCCACTTTGAACCAGCAGAGGCTTCTCTGCCACCTCCTTGGCAGACCCGAACGCCTCCCCCCCCCCCTTCTGCTGCCTGCTCTTTTTTCAGAGGGTCAGTGCTGAACAAGGCAGCTGGGTGACGGATTTTGTTTTGGGGTGTGTGTGCGTGTGCTCACTCATAATAGCAGTTGTTGGCTGTCTTGTCCCTTTCTTTCTTCTTCACCTCTCAATGGAAGCCACCGGTAGTGGGTGCAGGCAGCCTTCCAGCAGCCTTCCCCGGCTTCTTCTAGCACACCCACATTTCAAACTGCCTGCAGACTCTACCCAAAGAACAGGATCAGATTCTGCTTCAGCAGAACACAATCTCTTCCCATGAAAATCACATGTGCGGGCAAGTGTGTGCGTGTGCATGTGTGTGTGCGTGTGTGTGTGCGTGTGCGTGCGTGCACACACACACACCATAATATATTGTTGTTGTTGTTTAGTCGTTAAGTCATGTCTGACTCTTCGTGACCCCATGGACCAGAGCACGCCAGGCCCTCCTGTCTTCCACTGCCTCCCATAATATATAGTAGGGAATAAAGAGCAAATAAAAGACATATGAGGAATGGAGGGAATATGTTTGTTTCATCTTTTCCACTTGGAGCAGTGGATGGAAGATTGGGTGAAAAGAAATGGTAAATGTAAGGAACTCCTAAAATTTGAGAGGGGCTGGACTGGATGATCTATAGGGTCCCTTCCAGCTCTGCAGTTCTAAGATTTCTGGAGAAATTACTCTAGGATGCCAGAGAAATACGTTTCACTTTCACTTCTTCCTCTAGCAAACAGTAACCTAGCCATTTGCTTTCTAATCTAGAGGAATAAATGGGACTCTGAATATTAGGATTTATTATTAGGGATATTTGTAACTATCAGATTAGGATTCATAGATATTTGGAACTATCCAAATGTGGCATTATTTGGTGGATCCTGAATATTTCCAAATTCTCATGCAAATGTCTACTTTCTGTCTCTCTTTCCCTGCCCAATTTCTCTCTTTGGAATGGGCTTCCAAGTCCTTTTCAAGCTCCTGAGTTTTCAGGGGTCGCAGTCTAGGCCAGAGTCAGTCCCTAAACTCTGGGGCCATTGAGGGCCACTAGGAAACAGGAGGAGTTAGGGTGGGTCCCAACACAAAATGGCTTCTGCAGAAGTGTGGCTAACTGAGTCCCCTGTGGGGAGAAAGATAGCAATTTTAGGCTGCCCGTCCATCCACCTGTCCATCCATCCATCTGGGAATGACTGTGGCTGGGCTCCAGCTCTTCACTGAGGGCACCATCTTGCCCCCAAAGATGGACAGGAGCCAGAGACTGAATCCCAGCCCCAAATGCCAAGCTACAGGAGTGTGGCTACCAGGATTGGGCCTCATCTTGAGTACTGTGTCCACTTCTGGACACCACACTTCAAGATGAATGAGGACAAACTGGAGCAAGTTGAGAGGAGGGCAACCAAGATGGTCAGGGGACTGGAAACCAAGCCCGCCTAGGAGGAAAAACTGAAAGAACTGGACATGTTTAGATTTGAGAAAAGAAGACAGAGGGGTGATATGATAACACATTTCAAATAACTGAAAGGTTGTCATACAGAGGAGGGGCAAGATCTGTTCTTGATCATCCCAGAGTGCAGGACACGCAACAATGGGCTCAAGCTACAGGAAGCCAGATTTTGGTTGAATCTCAGAAAAAACTTCCTAACTGTTAGAGCAGTACGGCAGTGGAACCAGTTACCACGGGAGTTGGTGAGTGCTCCAACATCGAAGAGAAGTTTAGACAGCCACCTGGGACATCTGCTTTGACTTGGATTCCTGCCTTGAGCAGGGGGTTGGACCAGATGGCCTTAGAGGCCCCTTCCAACTCAGTTATTCCATGATTCTACCAGAATGATAAATAATAATTGTGTGCTGTCAAGTCAGTTCTTTTCTGGTGGACATTTCTGGTTTTTTTCTGGCTATAAAGTACTGAGAAGTGGTTTACCCTTCCCTTCTTCTGGAGGTGCTCTGGGACCACTGAGCAGCTTGCTGAAGGCTACACAGGCTGGCTCTTCTTGAGGAGGCAGAATTCGGATTCGAACTCCCAACCTCTGGCTCCACAGACAGATGCCCGACTCACTGAGCTATCCAGCCGGCTACCCCAATGACAAAGGACCTGGGAACTAAGCCCTGCTAGGAGTCATTGAGAGGACTCAATTGTTCAGCCTGGAAAAACCTGGAAGGTGACAGGACAGCTATCGTCAAATATTTGAAGGGCTGTCATGGAGAGAAGGGAAGAAACCTGTTTTGTCCAGCTCCAGAGGGAAGGACCTGAAGGAACAGGTTTAAGTTATATAGACGTAGTATATCTTGACTTCAGCAAAGCTTTTGACCAAGTGTCCCATGGTATCCTGATTAGCAAGCTAACTAGGTGTGGGCTGGATAGATCAAGGGTCAGGTGGATACAGAATTGGCTACAGAATTGTACTCAGAGGGTGTTGATTAATGGGTCCTTCTCTAACCTGGAGGAGGTCACAAGTGGGGTACCCCAAGGCTCAGTCCTGGGCCCGGTGCTCTTCAATATTTTTAGTAATGACTTGGATGAGGGAGTGCAGGGAATGCTTGTCAAATTTGCAGATGATATCAAATTGGGTGAAATAGCTAATACCCTAAAAGACAGAAACAAAATTCAAAATGACCTTGATAGGATGGAGGACGGGGCCGAAAGCAACAGAATGAAATTTAACATGGATAAGTGGAAAGTATTGCACCTCGGAAAAAGAAACCAATGACACAGTTACAAGATGGGGGAGGCCTGGCTCAGCAAAACTACGAGCGAGAAGGATCTTGGAATTGTCGTAGATCACGAGCTAAATATGAGCCAACAGTGTGATGTGGCTACAAAATAGGCCAATGCTATTTTAGGCTGCATTAACAGAAGTATCGTTTCCAAATCCCGCAAGGTGCTAGTCCCCCTCTATTCAGCACCGGTTAGGCCTCACCTTGAGTCTTGTGTCCAGTTCTGGACACCACACTTCAAGAAGGATGCTAACAAATTGGAACAAGTTCAGAGGGAGGGCCACAAGGATGATCAGGGGACTGGAAACCAAGCCCTTGGAGGAAAGACTGAAAGAACTGGGCATGTTTAGCCTTGAGAAAAGAAGACTGAGGGGAGATAAGACAGCACTTGTCAAATACTTGAAAGGCTGTCATCCAGAGGAGAGGCAAGATCTGTTCTCAATCATCCCAGAGTGCAGGACACGCAACAATGCGCTCAAGTTAAAGGAAGCCAGCTTTCGGTTGAATACCAGGAAAAAAAAAACCCTATTAGAGCAGTACGACAGTGGAACCCTTGACCTTGAGAGGTGGTGAGTGCTCCAACACTAAGAGAAACTTAGACAACCACCTGGCAGATCTCCTTTGACTTTGACTCCTGCACTGAGCAGGGGGTTGGACTTGATGGCCTTATAGGCCCCTTCCAACTTCACTATTCTATGATTCTAAGTTACAGGAAAGGGAATTTTTGATTCCACCTGAGGAAAATCTTCCAGACTGTAGGAGCTGTTGGAGAGCAGAATGGCCTGCCTCGGGGGTGGGGGTGGGTGGGGCTCCCCTTGGCTGGAGATTTTTGAGCCACTTCTCAGGGATGTATTTGCAGCGAGTTTCCAGCTTCGGCTTCAGTGACCCTTGGGCTCCCTTCTCATTTTGTGATTCTCTACACAAAACAGCCCTTTTCTCCCTCCCTCGTTCCTTCCATCCCTCCCCCTCTGTTGAAATCTTCCTTCCTTCCTTCTTTCCTTCCTTCCTCTCTCCCTCCCTCGGTGGTCACTGTCCGTGGTGCTGAAAGGGAATCTTGGCAGCCGGTGATACAGGGGCAGCTGCCCAGGGTTTTGAAGGTTGGGAAATTAACCTCCTCTTCCTCTTCTCTCTCCTCTTCCTCCCCCCACTGTAGCTGCCACCCTGCTTCCTAGAGATGGGTGGGACTACAAACATCGCCACTCACAGGGCCTTGCTGGCTGGGGGTGATGGTGTTTGCATTTCTTCTACCTCTAGAGCTCCCCGCGTTGGAGAGCACTGTTCTGTCTGTGGATGTGGACTGGCAAACATGGAGGCTGGTTGCAGTTTGAAGCCTGGAGAGATTGGGGGGCCACCCATCTCTTAGACAGGGGCCCATGCAGTGAGGACATGCTAGCTTGCTCGCTCAGTTCCTTCCTTCCTTCCTTCCTTCCTTCCTTCCTTCCTTCCTTCCTTCCTTCCTTCCTTCCTTCCTTCCTTCCTTCCTTCCTTCCTTCCTTCCTCCCTCCCTCCCTCCCTCCCTCCCTCCCTTCCTTCCTTCCTTCCTTCCTTCCTTCCTTCCTTCCTTCCAATTTATATACTGCCATTATTGCAAGCATGACACTGGACAGTTTACACAAGATTAAAACTTGCAATATCTCACAATAACAACAATAAAACATTCCAAAACAATATGGTGATACAACAGACAATAATTGCAGCCATAAATATGAATAACTATAAAAAACTAGAATTAATTTTTAAAAGTTGTTATTGATAGCATCGCGGAGATTTACTTATTAAAGACAGTTTTAAATAATTTGGTCTTTACTATCTTTCTGAACATAAGGAGGGAAGGAGCCTGGTGTATCTCTGTTGGCATTTTCTTCCAGAGACTCAGGGCCACAATTGAAAGGAAGAATTCCTCATATTCACCTTTTTGGCTTCCTTTGATGTAGCAACATTTAACAACATGGATTGAGAGGAGTGGGTGGGACAGATAGCTGATTTCTGGGAAAGAGGTTCTGAAAAGTATAGAGGTTCTAAACCATTACGGGCTTTGTAGGCCATGGGCAGCACGTTGAATTGAGCACAGAAACTAACAGGGAGCCAATGAAGGCTTGCCAAGACTGGGGGCATAGAATCCAATTTACCAGTCCCAGTAGTCAGTCTGGCAGCTGCATTTAGAACCTGTTGAGGTTGCCATAGGGTTTTCAAGGGCAGCCCTATGTAGAGAGGATTGCAGTAGTCTATTTTAGTCTATTTTGGAGATTACCAATGCATGAACCACGGTTTCTAGGCATTTCTTCTTCAGGTACGGGTGCAACTGGGCAATAAACCAAAGCTGACAGAAGGCACTGTTGGCCGCAGCAGATATTTGAGCCTCTGTAGAACGTTTGGGTCCAAAATTGCCCATCTGAGCAGTGGAGCTGAACCTTCAAGGAAAATGTAACCCCATGGAGACCAGGTCAATTTCCCTCTTAACCCGTCCAATTATCTTCATCCGTTATTGAAGCTAGGCAGCGCTCAAGGACTTGTACGCCATCCCCTGCAGGTGAAGTGAAGGAGAGATAGAGCCGCAGGTCATCAGCGTACGGTGAAAGTGAACACTAAATCTCTGCATGACTTCTCCCACCAGTGTCATAGAGATGTTAAAGAGCATTGGGGAAATGCTCAGCTCCTGTGAGACACTGTAATAAAATGTGTGCTGCTTATATACCACCTCATAGTACCTAAAGCATTCTCTGGCTGGCTTACAATTTAATTATGCAGGCTACACCTCTTCCCCCACCCAGTGAGTTGGGTACTCAGTTAACTAACCAGTCTCTGAAAGATACGTAGAAGGCTGAGTTAGCCTCAAGGCAGCTACCTGAGCCCCGTGGGATCGAACTCAGGTCATGAGCAGAGGCTTGACTGCGGTACTGCAGTTAAACCACTCTGCCATGAAACTCCTATAACAAAGGTTCCAAGCAGTGGAGACGGCATCCCCAAGCTGTACCATCTAAGATCAGCCATCAAGAAAGAACTGGAGCCAGTGAAGTATGGAGCCCCCAATCTCTGAACCCAATAGCCTTCCCAGAAGGATACTGTGGTTGACGGTATCAAAGGCCACAGAAAGATCCTGGAGGAGCAGCAGGGTTACCTTCTCCCTGTCTGCCTCCCTTAGACCACCTTGCAGGGCGACCAGTGCTATTCTACTGCCATGTCAGGGCCTAAACCCGATGTTTTGTCCCATTTCATACAACACATTTGGCTTTGCAGTGAAAATGCTGATGCAGCAAAAGCCTCCTCAGGGGCCTGAGATGGTTGAAGGTGGCCGAGACCTGCCAGATGTTAGCCCTGTGTTGTCAGGAGCCTCGTGGCACAGTGGCTAACTTGCAGTCCTTTAGCCAAGCCTCTCTGCTCACAACCTGAGTTCAATCCTGATGGGCTCAGGTAACCAGCTCAAGGTTGATTTACCAAGGATGGTAAATTGAGCACCCAGCTCACTGGTGTGTGTGTGGGGGGGGGGGGGGCAATGCATAGCCTGCATAGTTGAAATGCAAACCTCCTAGAGAGTCCTTTCAGCACTATGGGCTGGTATATACGTAAGCAGCCCGCTTTGCTTGTCTCAGCCCCCACCAGGGGCCTCTACTCAGAATGGTGTATTCCCCTTTTGTGCCAAATCCTGGAGAAGAGGCGCCGGAGGGGGCTGTTGCTAGCCTTGTGTCCTCCCCACGTGGGAGTGAGGTGAGCTGTAGTGGGTGCTGGACGAGGGAGCCCGTGACCCTGTCTAGCCACCGGCTGCTTGGCCACTGTTCTGATGACCCAAGGGCTTTGTGGTGTGTTGTTGCTATCTAGCACACTGACTTGGAAACTGAAAGCCACCCCACAGCTCATGCCTCTGTCATATTTTCTGTAGCCCCTCCTGTGCATCTGCTGGCAAGTGCTTCTTCTTCTTCTGACCTGCTAACTTAGAAGTCTGCCACCTTCTCCGAGCATCTCTTCCTTAAAGGGCACACACGAAGCAGGGAACTTTGCTCCTTGTCAGTTCTGTAAAGATATGAGTCAGTTTTTATTTTGGTCAAGAAAAAGCCTTTTTTTTTTTTTTTTTTGCGGGTGCCGGAATGTAAATCCCTTTGTTTGCTTCCTGCCTTCGTGTAATGCCAGCTCTGTGTCTCCAGGGAAGAGATAAGAGACCTGCCAATCATGATCAACTAAGTTTTCCCACATGCATTTTAATTATGGATCCCATGGAAACGAACCCACACGATGGAGATGTTGAGCGAGTGGTTTGTGTTGGCTCCTGTTCCGCTCTTCACCTTGCCTTCATCTTACGCCTTGGCTGACGCCTGGCTTGTCGAGTAAAATAAAAGCGTGCTTCTCTGAGCCTCCGGCTAGCTCGCATCCTCTCTGGTGAAGAGGAACTCCCCTGGCTGGGTCTCTCAGCTAAAGCCTTTTGCTCTGAGCCTCGCATTTGCTACACAGAGGTTGAGGTGGGGAAGCCGAGGGGGAAAGAGGGAGCCCCCTCATCTGAAAGACGCTCTGCACCAGGCAAGTCCAGCAGGAGGGGCAGGAGCTACGGGGAGGGGCAGAATGAAGAAGGGGAGGGCCACATGTCCCACCATTACCACCTCAACCTCCCCAGGACAACTGCGGGAGGAAGCCTCAGGATAAGGAGGACAGAGCCTCTCAGGGGGAGGAACCCCACTTCCTGGGGGCCAGAAACAGCCTCCACAGGGGCATCTTTCTAGCCCTGGTCCCTCCTGCTCATCAAATTCTCTCCCCCCCCCCCCGCGAAAGATAGCAAGTTTTCCTGAAAGATAGCAATGCCTACTGACTGAACAGAAAGAGTTTTGGTGGCAGAGGATGGGTGGGTGGGTTGGTGGTGACCAGGATAAATGGGGGCCGTGGGGGGGGGGGAACCCAAGAAGTGAATTAGGCTGCTGAGTGCACCTGAGTGCACTTCCTGGGCATGCCCCTTCCTATCTGGATGGTGGGCCAGTGAAAGGAGGCAGAGTTAGTTCTCTGGACAAACTTGCTCCCCATTTCCTACCCTGAGCTGCTGGTGGGGGGGGGAGGGGAGGCAGAACTGGATGGCCCACCCCCCCTCACCCCACTCCCCAATTCTCAGATCCCATGACCACTCAGCCCCACAGCCCTTCTCCGTTTCAGGAGGCAACCCCTGGCCCCCGGCACAGAGTTCCGAATACCAAAGCCCAGCCAGGGCATGTTCAGTGAAGGTCCTACTCCTGCTGGCGGTGCTGGAAGTCAAAGATGGCTTAGCTGAACGAGGCTGCAGGATGGCTCCCACCAGGGGGAACTGGCAGCAGGGTGTGGGACACCGGTGGTGGACCAGCAGCATCCGGGAGCTCAGTTCAGTACCAGTTAATGAGAAAGGGGTGGACCCTGGAGAACTTGTAGCTGCTCGTCTCTGTGGGTCCCTGTACTTCGACTGCGTAGCAAAAAAGAGAATTTTGCCAGATATTCAGAACTCTGCAACAGAGTGGTTGTCCCCCATAAACGAGGCTGGGGAGTGCCTTTTGGGCCGAAGACGCCCCCTCCCCCTCCCTCTCCTGCGGGTGGTCAGGTGCCATCTCAGCAATTTAGCTTTTGGACGCGTCAGCCCTAAAGAGTGGTCGAGTCCTGGATCCAACTAGCCTCCTGCGTGCTTCAGCCAATGCCCATTTCTCATTTCTGCCCTACGTTCCCAATGTATCTCTCCCTGAATGATCAGCTGTAACAAACTGCACTTTCCGTTTATCTTTATGTCACCACAGTGTTCTGGTTTTCTGCATTTCATGCCTCTGATGACTTCTTGGTCATTATGTATTCACTTTAGAAGTTGGGGGGGGGCTTCCTCCTCCTCCTCCTGTTGATTCAAGATATTTTTAGCCTCCATGTTTGCAGGGCTTCCATCTTTCGGAGAGCTGCCTGGGTTCAAGGCCACAATGTTACGCTGGGCAAAAAAGATGGGTATATGAGACGTAACATGGGCCCCCAGAGGCCCCTGGATGGGGGGGCAGCTGGGTGGTGGTGTGGGGCTTGAGTTCAAGATCTCCACAAGGCCCAACTTTGCCCAGATAGTGCAGATGAGGGGCATCCAGAGGGAGCGATGTGGGCAGCACATGTAGATCAGCCACAAAGGGGAACCGGCTGTGTGAGAAACAGCAATGGGCCACCACAGACTCCAGGTTGCCAAAAGCTGCCCATTCGGAAGGCCAGGGCAGGCATCCAAAGCGCAGCACCCCCCCCCCCCCCAGGTCTTTCCACTCGGAGGGCCTGGCGGAGTTCCCTCCCGCCCTCCCTCCCTCCAATCACTGGCTACACACAAAGCAATTTGTTCTGCTCCAGCTGTCAGAGGCTCCTCTCCTGTGGAGGGAGGGAGGGGGGTCATTTTGGTGACTCTGCAGAGGCTCAGCAACCCTACAGCTGGCCCTGTTTACTCAGTCTCTTTCTCTCTCACACACAGACACACATGCTTGAACGGGCCCTGGGGTGGGAAAACGTAAAGACAGGCCCTGAACCCATTCCAGGCCCCCTTCCGTCCATCAGGCCCTCGCTTCTTTCTCTCTCAGCAGCAAAGCCATTAGCCGCTGGTGGATGGGGCCTGGTGCTGCTGCTCGCTCATGGCCCTGGGCTTTCCTGGGCCTAAGGGCCCTCCTCCTCTTGGCTTCTGAGGCTACCGGGCATCCCACTGTTTGCAGAATCACTCCTGATGGGGGGGGGGGAACGGGACAGCAGCCAACTCCCGGGTTCCTCCTCCCTGAAGCCGGTGGTCAAGAGAGCAGCTGCCCCTTTGCTCTCCCAGGTCAGTGGCGGTGGTGGTCTGTGTTGTCCAGCTGCACAAGGGTGGCCTCCTGCTAGGAAGCTGCCCCGAAGGTGCCCGTGGCCACAAGAGAGCAGCCCAGCCCAGCAGCAGCTCATTCGGCCTCCTGTGAGCTGGCACCAGCAGCCAAGAGGGAAACGTCCTTTGCTGCAAGCGGTGCAGAGTAGCAGAAGACCTCCCTCAAGGGGCTGCCCCAAGTCTTCGGGTGGGGTGGGGTCGGAGGGGCTCCCTCTGGAGCACCCTCTGCAGTGTTCCAGAGGGCAGGCCTTGGATACTCTGCCTCCTCCAGCAGGGAGGAAGCATCAACCCCTCAGCCTCCAGGATGTACAGAACCTCCACCCCACCCGCAACCTGAGCCACGTGGAAGAGGTTCACGTGCGGGACCGTTCCCACCAGCTCCAGATGGGCCTCCCGGACCACCCACTCACAGGCTTTGAGCTTCTACCCAGCTCATGGCCTTCTCACCTGCTGTCCCCGAAGTTCAGCTGCCTCTGGCCAGGCCTCCCAGGCCGTGAATCACAACTGGTCATTGGGCAGCAGGAACGTCCCGGACAACCACACCCACATCCAAAAGCTGGGCTGGGAACATCAAGAGGGCCCCACCGTGCTTGAGCATAAAAGACAGAGCCAGAAAGTGTTTTTGGGGGGTGGAGTGGGGGGGTCCATGGGTCTCCTTATATGGGTTGTGGCCCTTGTTAAACAATTTCTTCCTTGACCTTTTAGAACGGGATATTGAAGTCAAGGAGGTTGTGGCTCAAAAAAAGGTTTGGAACCAACTGGTCTGGAGCAATAAATTTGGCAGAGGTCAAGCTTAGAACAAAAGGTTGCTACATTTATTTAGAAAACACATTTGATTTGATAGAAAAGACCGTGCCTCATAGCCAGGACACATGGTCTGGGGGTGGTTGGGTCGCCCACCTGGTTTAGGTAAATATTAACAGCTCAAAAGTGGGTAGAAAGCCGAGAAGAGAGGAAGTGGTAGAATCACAGAACCCTAAAATAACGGAATGGGAAGGGGCCCGTAAGGCCATGAAGCCCAACCCCCTGCTCAAGCCAGGGATCCAGAGGAAAGTGTATCTGAGAGATCACTGGCTGACTCTCTCTTGAAGGCCTCCAAGTGCTGGAGCACTCACCACCTCCCCCAGAGGCCATGGGCTCCATTGTCCTATGGCTCTAATAGCTTCTCGCGCATCATCCAAGAATCCCCCATGTTGTGATTGTGCGTTGGGTCCCCCACCCCCACTTCCCAAAGTGCAAAGAACGTTGCACTTCTCCCTGTTTAGTTTCATTCTGTTGCTTTCAGCCCAGGGCTCCAGCCAATCCAGATCTTTTTGAATCCTGTTCCTCTCGTCTAAGGTCTTAGCCAGAGTGCAGGAAGGGAAGCAGGCAGCTATAAACCAGGTGGCAAGGAGATGCTCTGGAGGGGCCCATCCTGGGCAGGCAGCAGAGGCATGGCAAGGGGGGGGGGGAACCATAAATTTGCTGGCCTAGGTGCCAGAGGGCCCTTCCGTGTCCGTCACCTGCCTTCTCTCAAGAGGTACAAACACACCTGCTTGGCAGCTACATGAAGCATCGGAGCTGACTCCACCCAGGGGGTTAAGGGACATCCCCCACCCACCCTCCCCCCACTCTTGTCTCTGGGGGACAAGGATATAACCTGCCTGGATTTTTTCCAGCTTTGCCTCTGACTCGCCTTCCCTCGGCGGCTGCAGAACCCATCCTGCGGGGGTCTTGCAGATGGGGTGAGGGGTGGGTGGGGAAGAGGGCTGGCCCCAGATGGGCCATGCCATGGATTTCCACTGGCCATGGGGTGTGATGTCTTGGGAAGGCCCTCCTCTGGAAGCAGAACCCAGCCGCCTTTTCTGCTCCTCCACAGAGCAGGGCCTGAAGGGGGGCCTGACGAGGGAATTTTGCAGCCTCAGGCAGAAAAGCAAACGCTGAATCCCGCGGCCTCGTCAAGGTCCCTCCTGCTGAAGGCCGGTCCAGGTTTTTTTTTGGGCACACATGGCAAAACAAAAAACAAACAAACAAACAACACCCACTGGCTGTAAAAGTAGGACTGAGACCAAGCCAAGCATCGAGCCACTGGCCAGCCTTTCAAGACGCCCCCGCCTCCCCTGAAATCTGCTGCTCGGGGCCGTCACCACCTTCTGCCTCGTCTCTGGACTGGCCCTGGCTGTGAGGGCTGTTTGGGAAGGGAAGGGGTTCTCTTGCTCGGCAGGGGGGCTCCCCACACTCCCCTTGCCAGCGACCAAGGCAGACCTCGGTTTATCCCTCCCCCCCCCCACGCTTGCTCACTCGCCGGCAGAAGGAACGAGGGGGCGGCATCAGCAGCAGAAGGCCGTTCAATTCTGAGAGCTTTATTTTGACAGACAAGAGAAACGGAACGATTCTCTCCCCCCCCCCCCCCGGGGCTCCTGCCGTTGCGTGTACAGCTCCCTGCATCGCCAGCATGGCACCGACTGAGAAGCAGAAGATGTGCTGGGCGGGGAGGGGGCCGGTCTCCCACTGGCAACGAGGGAATGAATCCGAGGGACCCAACATCCCCCCCCCCTCTGCTAGCCCCACCCGCCATTGCCCTGAACAGTTCCAGGTCTCACCGTTCCGAGGAGACCTTGGCCACGATGACGACGACGGACAGATGGGCTGGGGGCGGCTTCTGGGAGATGGGGCAGATGGTGGGCCTTGCTCACACTAGGGAGGGGCGAGGCTGCATCAGACACCAAGTGCTCCCCCCTTGCAGCCCTGCCCCCTCATTCTCTCAGGTACATTTTGCAACATCCCTGCAAGGAGGGGGGGGCAGTTTGGCCACTTCCCCAAATCATAGGGGTCAAGAGGTCTCCCTGCCCCCTCTCCCCCGCTAACCTCTCAGCCAGCTTTCTCTTCATGATCCAGACCCCCCACACTGTCTGAGCTGTGTTACACAAAGATACCCCCCCACACACACACATGCCTTCTCTCCCCCCCCCCTTCAAGAAACTCCACCCAGAATAGTGACAAAAGACTGGAGTGGGGCAGCAGTGGCGATGTGGGGGGGGGGGGAGGCTTAGAACAAGCGCCTCCAAGGAAGTGAAGGTGGGGGAGGGGAGGGGAGGGGGTTTTCTAACCTGGCAAAGGGGGAGGAGCTGGACATCGTTTGGGGAGGAAATGCTGGGGTGGGGAATATGGGGGGCAGAATGAAGAGAACTGCTCGGGCATCCAAAGGTTCTCTGGCTGTAAGGCTGGGCTCCCGGCAGGCTGGGGAGGGGGACAAGGCCGCTCCTCTTTGGGGTGGGGTGGGGGAATTGTGAGAGCTCCGTGGCGCCTCAGCCCCTCCCCAGTCATCACTGGCTGCCACGCGCCCCTTCGCAGCCTAGAAGGACCACCGGCCCTGGCGGGAGGAGGAAGGCCAAAGGGGGAAGCAGAGATCCTGGGGAGATGGTTGAGAGGGGGGGGGGGCAAGGCCCTGAGCCTCCCCAGGCAGAACGAAGGTGGGCGCATGCGAGGCACCACTCATGGGTCAGGGGGAGACATAGGTCACGGGGGGCCAATGGTGCTGACCGTGGTGTAGCTGAACTTGGAGAGGGAGGCCCCGGTGGCCGTGACCTCGTCCTCCGTGGGGCGTGGGCGGCGGCAGGGTGTGCCACAGCAGGAGAAGGTGGTGGCGAAGGCCTTCCGGAAACGCTTGTTCATGAAGCAGTAGATGAAGGGGTTGACGCAGGTGGAGCAGTAGGAGAGGAGGTGGATGAAGGAGATGGGGGTGCCGGAGAGGGCGCGCTCGGCGGCAGGCCCGTCAAAGGCGCGCCAGGTGTTGGCCACGTAGATGGGCAGCCAGCACACGAAGAACAGGACCACGATCACACCAGCATGCGGATGACGCGCTTCTTCGCCAGCAGGCTTGGCTTCCGAGCTGTTGATGCGGGCCCTCTCCTGCTTGGTGCTGTCTCCCGGCATCAGGACCGACAGCTCGACCCCCCCACTGGCAGGCTGGGGCACCTGGATGTCGCAGCCGTCCCCATCCTCACAAGGGGCCAGGGGCTCAGTGCCCCCATTCTGATGAGCTGAGGAGGAGGGAGAGCTTTGTCAGCGGATCCTCGCTGCAAAGTCCCTGGGCCTCAAGCACCCCTGGGTCTCCGCCAAGGGGAGACCTTTCCCCTGATCGGGGTCATTAAAAGGCCAGCCAAGCTGGGCATGAGCCAATGCCACCAGCACCTTCATTCCCCCCCCCCCCCGCTCCCCCCGTCCAGCACCCTGTGCTGATCTCAAGGGTGTTCCGGGCTGGGTTGCAAGGGGAATCATGGCTCCTGCTCAGATGCTTCCCAGGAGGAAATGCCCATGGCAGTTGCAGGCCCAGCTTTCCCCAGATCCCCCCCCCTCCCATGCCCTCTACACACCTTTGGCCTCCCGGGTGAGGTCCATCTCAAACTGGATGCCCCTGTAGAGCTCACGGGAGATAAGTCCATAGGCCACAATCATCACTACCCCGGGGAGGAAGAAGAGGGTGACAATCAGCAGCACGTACCTGGAGTAGGGGAGAGGAAGGAGGTGCCGTTAGCCTTCAGCAAGTGAGGAACCTTGGGCCCTGAAAAAAACCCACTGTCCACTTCCTGGGTGATCCTCAGGGCTAGTGTGACCCATCCCTTCTTTGATTGGGTACCAGCCCTGAAAAAAGTCGCTCCCATGTTTTCAGCATGGTCCTGTGCATGTTGGGAAAAGCTTGTTGTGTTGGCTGAGGTCTGTGAAGTCACTCGCGTGGCTCCAGGCCAAGCACCTGGAGCAGCTGAATGCGGTTCATTCCTCAGCTATGTCTAGTACAGTATGTTGTTCCATATTCCACGGTGGGGTTTGTGGAAGTTTATAAATGGCTAATAATGCTCTGAAAGAAACATCTTTTGGAGTGATTTTAAAAAAGAAAGTGCACAGTACTTCTGCCCCACCAGTTTGTTCCAAAAAAACCCCAGAAGGGACCTGTGCCCCACTCTGTTTCTGGCCCACCTGGGCACCAGCCTGAAAGACTGAGAGCAGAATCCATGCCTGGCAGGATGAAATGGGGGCATCCAGAACAGGAGGAGCCGGAGACATGCTTTGGAGAGATATGTGTATGAAGAAGCATGAGGTGCTAACTAACAATGTCCTCACAACATTAAAGAGCACATTCCAGTGATCACAGGATAAAGCGGGGCGGGGGGGGGGGGGGAGGTTCGCCACTGAGATTGGCAGAGGATTCCCTCTGTGGCAGATGCTGATTGATGAGGGGCAGAGCTTAGAGGAGGAGATCGGGTCTCAGATCTCTGACCTTCATCCAAAGGGTTGAGAACCTTCCTTGTCCTGCACTGAAAGTTTGCTCTCTCTCTCTGTGTGTGTGTGTGTGTGTGTGTGTGTGTGTGAGAGAGAGAGAGAGAGAGAGAGAATGA